>WOXC01006376.1:0-181125 GCA_011680675.1 Gymnobelideus leadbeateri
TGTATTTAGAGAATATATTTTGCATTCGCATTTTACCTTTTCTTCCCTTAATAGGAATAATCAAGATATGCTCTAGGAGGGACCAGAAGATTCATAGGCCATCCAATCTTTTGGGTTTCACAAGACTCTCAAAAATGCTTGCTATCTTAAATAATGAGTATGAATAGAGCTCACTAAAATTAGATACTTTACTGTATATGTTTTTGTAGTGTCAACCACACTGCCATACCCAGGAATGCTGCCAGCACAGGTTTTTAGATCTGCTTTACTAGGAAAGATAGTTCTTTAAGGGGTCAACAATCTTTTTAAAATTACATTCACTAGTTCAGGGGAAAAGTCAGCACCCTGAATTTCAGAGAAAATACAAACAGAGAAAATATAAGTAGAGAAATAAAGACCAACAGACCGGGCTCTGACTGACTGCCTCAATCAAAGTAATATTGCTTTATACTTTACCTACAGATAGATAGATAGATAGATAGATAGATAGATAGATAGATAGATAGATAGATAGATAGATTTAGATATAGATAGATATAGATAGACAGATATAGATATAGAGATATATACATATATATGTATATACACTTCTCAGAGACAGAAGTCATCACAACCCTCTTGACTCAGCACCTAATTAGAAGTTAGCAAAAGGTACAAAAGCCTTCCTACAAACCAGCCTCCCCTAATCAAGCTTCTCTTAATGGGCTCCACATAAGTCCTATTAATGGGTGGGTAAGATCTTAAATCCCATTAACACTGTAGTTTTTTTTACTTAGATACTTAATCATTCAACTTACTAAGATTACAATTTATCATCAGACTGTATGACTCTTGCATACATTCTCCTGTAAATCAAGGTGTCCATCTGAAATACTGCAAGAGGTCCGCTTACCATCATGAAGACATTATAATAGATATTTTGATATTGTGTAGCTATCAGTGATGCACATGGTGTCTAGTTCGGTTATTTCTTGTTCTTGCTGTATGACTGAACAATTACTTTGTGAAATCCCAAATCTCTGATACCCCTAAATCTTTCCCTCTTCCATAATTCTTTGTTGGTAATATGTTGCAGTTTTCTAATGACCACCTCTCTCTTTTGCCCTTTGGACTTTATACTATTTTATGACTCCTAGACAGACAATATTAGTAAAAGAATAATAATGCTAAAAACAATAGCCCAATGTTTCAGAGAGATGTTTGGGATCATTAATAGTTTTATATAATTTCCCAAAGGCAATGCTGCCCACTTTTTCATCTTCTGATTGATATTACTCTGACAAACTTTGGATTGCAAATGACAGGGAGATGAATCATATCATAAAAATCCCCGAACCCATACACAAAATAGCTGCCATCTCTCATACACCAAGGGAAATGATACTCAAATTTCTTTCTAGTCTCTTTGTTTCTCCAACAAATGACTACTAGAAAGTAACATCATGCAAACTCAAAATTAAGCTTCAATTTTGACTTGCTCATGAGGTATATTCCTCCAATCTCAATAGATCATTGTAGAGAGTACTGACATGAGCTAAAGGGCCAGAATGTCCTCTTCACTCTGCCTAGGGTTCTAGTATTATAATGAATTCAGCACCCACAAAGGAAAAATTTGCCTTATGTGAGCATTCAGACCTCCTGTACCTCAAATCCACTGCCATAGCTGCACTGAAAATTTTGAAGAAGGCAAATTGGGGGTTATGATGGTTTATTCCTATATGGGAATAAACAAATATTTTTTCCATTGAATTTTTTTATTATCCTGTGCCAGTTTTTTTGAGGATGAGGTAAAACCTTATGTTGTTGTGTTTTGTATTTCTCTTATTATTAGTGATTTAGAATATTCTTTAATATGGCTTAATATTGTCTGTTAATAATTTATAATTCTTTTTAATACTGTTCTTTCACATATATATTATTTTTTTTTCTATTTTATAATTACTTAGATGACCTAGTGATTAGAAAGCAGGACCAGAAGTCAGGAAGACCTAGCTTTAAAAATGGCCATAGAAAATTATTACCTCTGTGACACTGGTCATGTCATTTGACCTCTCTTTTTTATCTAAATTTCCTCAACTGTAAAATGGAGTAAATAATGGTATATACCTCCTATGAGTGTTGTGAATATAAAATATTATATTTGCAAAGCAAAATGCTTGGCATAAAGCTTAATAAATGCTTATATTCTCACCTCTTCAGTACAATTATTCTTAAAGTATGTGTTCTTGATCTTTTTCTCAATGTATTATTTTTTTATTTCAGATGACTTACAGTTTATATTTCTATTTTGCAAGGGTTTTTTTTAAGGATTTAAACATTTTTTTTGTTTCTTGGAGTCATTAACTTCTCTATAGTTCACTCCAATTTTCAGGAAGTCTATTACTTGGGTAAGATTTTGTTCATCCTCTACCAAGGTATTAATTCTTTTTCCAGGTTTCTATTGCATAGGTCCATTTATTTTTCAATTCTTCAAGAGAAGAGGGGGAAAAAGTCGGGAAGGGAAATGAGAATGATGCCAGAATATCATGAGAGTCAACAACCTGACTGAAGAAAATAACCTTAAAAAATAGGCTAACACGGGGTGGCTAGGTGGCGCAGTGAGTAGAGCATCAGCCCTGGAGTCATAAGGACCTGAGTTCGGATCCGGCCTCAGACACTTAACGCACACACAAACAAAAACCTAGCCGTGTAACCTTGGGCAAGATACTTAACCCCAATTGCCCTCCAAAAAGCAAAAAAAAAAAAAATAGACTAACTCAAATAGCAAAAAAGGCTCAAAAAACCATTAAGGAGAAGAATGCCATAAAAAGCCAAATTTGCTAGATGGAAAAAGAATCTCAAATGCTCACTGAAGAGAATCATTCCTTCAGAATTAGATTGGAGCAAATGAAACTAGTGACTTTATGAGAAATCAAGATACTATTAAACAGATCCAAAGAAATGAAAAAAATAAAAGGCAATGTGAAATATCTCATTGTAAAAACCAATGGTAAATAGATCTAAGAGACATAATTTGAAAATTGTTGGACTACCTGAAAGCCATGATCAAAAAAAAGAACCTAGAAATCATCCTTTAAGAAATTTTCAAGGAAAATGGCTCTGATGTGTTAGAACCAGAGGGCAAAATAGAAATTGAAAGAATCTACCAAACACCTCCTGAAAAATCCCCAAAAGAAAACTCCTAGGAATATTATAGCCAGGTTCCAGAATTCCCAGATCAAGGAAAAAATATTACAAGCAGCCAGGAAGAAACAACTTGAATATTGTGGAAAGACAATCAGGATAACAGGATCTGGCCATTTCTACACTGAGGGACTGAATGGCTTGGAATATGATATTCTGGAGGTCAAAGGAGCTGGGATTAAAACCAAGAGTCACTTACCCAGAGTATCGGTGTTTCAGGGGGGAATAGGGTCACTCAGTAAAATAGAGAACTTTCAAGCAGTCTTGATTTAAAAAAATGAGTTGAATAGAAAATTTGACATTCAGATACGAGAAGCAAGAGAAGCATGAGAAGGTAAACAGGGAAAAGAATCATAAGGTACTTAACAAAGTTGAACTACTTACATTCCTACATAGAAAAATTATAATTGTAACTTATGAAACTTTTCTCAGTATAAGAATAGATGAAGGGAATATAAACATATATATACTCATACATATATATATGTCTATACAGAAGGGTATATGGGCATATGAATACATATGTGAGTGTGTGTATATATGTGTACAGGTATACATAGACAGAGGACAGAGGACCAATTGAATAAGAAGGGATGATACTTAAAAGATGAAACTGAGAGATGAGAGAGGAATATAATGAGAGGAGAAGGGGAGAGATAGAACAGGGTAAATTATCTCATATAGAAGAGGCAAGGGAAAACTGTTACAATGGAAGATGAAGGCAAAAGGGAATAAGTCAATCTTATTTTCATTGAATTTGGCTTAGGGAGGGAATGAAATACACACTAAATTGGGTGTCTCACCCTACAGGAAAGTGGGGGATGATGGAAGGGAGGGAAAGTTGGGAAGGAGGAAAGTTGGAAGCATACACTTTTGAAAAGGGACAGGGTCAAAGTAGAGAACAGAATAAGTTGGGTTCTGGATAGGATGGAGGGAAATATATTCAGTCTTTCAAAATATATCCACTATGGAAATGTTTTGCTTAGCTACACATGTACAACCTATATTGAATGCTTATCTTTCGAGTAAGGGTGGGTGATGAGGGAGAAAGGGCAAGAATTTAGAATTCAAAGATTTAAAACCAAATGTTTCACATACATATGTGTATATACATATAATTATTATTGTCATTATCATTATTTTTACATGCAACTGGGAATTAAGATATACAGGCACTTGGGGCGGCTAGGTGGCACAGTGAGTAGAGCGTCAGCTCTGGAGTCAGAAGGACCTGAGTTTGGATCCAGCCTCAGACACTTAAGGCATACACAAATAAAAACCTAGCTGTGTGGCCTTGGGCAAGTTACTTAACCCCAACTGACCACCAAAAACAAAACAAAACAAAAAAACATATACAGGCACTGGGGTATAGAGATTCATCTTGCCCTCCTGGAAAGTTAAAGGGGGCACAGGGGAGGATATAGGAGAGAACAAATTGGGGGAGGGCTTATAGAGTGGGATCACTGTTTTGGGGTGGTGGGTAAGGGAAAGATGGGGAGAAAATTTGTAACTACTCAAAATCTTGTGGAAATAAATGATGTAAGCTAAAACTAAACATAAAATTTAATTTTAAAAAGAAAGATGTAATTGGGAAACATTTGACAAAATAAATAAAAATGCAATAAAACAGAAAAAAAGTAAAATTTGTGAACTAGGAGAGAAGGTTCAAAATCTAACTGGAGAAAATACCTCACTAAAAAAGTACCTCCAAAAATTAACCAAAGAAAATAATTCACTAAACATTAGAATCAGTCAAAGCAAAACTCAAGACTCCATGATGCACCAAGCATCAATCAAGCAAAACATCAAAATTGAAAAATTAGAAGAAAGTGTGAAATATCTCACTGAAAACACAACTGACCTGGGAGCAGAGTCCAGATGGCAGAGTAGACAAAGGACTTCTGAAGGGCTTCTGCTTCCATCTCCTCCAATTCATGTAAAAAAAATTATTCTAAAGAAACTTTGGAGCTACAGAACCCACAAAATGACACAGAGAAGCTAACCTCCCGCTGAAGACAGGCCAGCAGACCAGCAGGAATGGGCAAGCATAGCACTCTGGGAGCTGAGCCCAGCCCATGCTAGCCCAAGGTTTTATACTCAGGGTGGCCAAAACCAATCACAAGCTGGAGGGACTTCAGATCACCAGGAACTGTGGCAGTTTCCAGAATTATCAACCCATAGATGCTAAGGACAAAGTGAGAGGTCAGTGCAGTGTAGACTTCGGGACCTTTGAGTTTAGGAGTATGATCAGCCTTTGCCCCCAGGACGAGAAGTGACTGAATAATGGCGGCCCTGCAGCCACTGCTGCATGGCAGCTTCAGAGCTCTTGGCCTGCAGATTGTAGGAGGACCAAGCAAGCAGTTTCAGGGGTAATCACTCTTGCTTTAACCTGCTTGGATTTGGATCACTGTCTGGGGTAGAGGTCCTGGGATGCATGACCAACATGCCAGAGACAGTGGAGGGTTCTGAAAGGGCATCCAACTAATAGCTCCAGCAACTTAGAAAACCCCAGCAATTGGGACAAAGTGCCCCACTCTGGTAGCAGAGTTCCACTGTAGGTAAAATCTCAAAAGTCAAGTAAGTAATTAAGTGGCAACATGAGCAAGCAAAGGAAACAAAGCAAGCAGAGCAATCCAACTTTATACTCCTATTTTGGGGACAAAAAGAATCAAAGTATGGGAGAGGAGGAAGAGAGTGAAGTCAGAACTCCTGTACCAGAAGCTCCCAAGAAAAGAATAAAGTCCTTGCTGGCCATAGAGGAGCTTAAGAAGGGTTTTGAAAACCAAATTGGAGTAGTGGAGGAAAAGTTGGGAAGATAAATGAGAATAATGCAAGAAAATCAGGAAATGAGAGTCAACAAATTGAATGAAGAAAATAACACCTTAAAAATAGTCTAACTCAAATGGCAAAAGAGGCTCAAAAAAGCAATAAGGAGAAGAATGCCTTAAAAAGCCAAATTTGTCAGTTGGAAAAAGAATCTCAAAAGCTCACTGAAGAGAATCCTTCCTTCAGAATTAGACTGGAGCAAATGGAAGCTAATGACTTTATGAGAAATCAAGAAACTATTAAACAGATCCAAACAAATGAAAAAAATGGAAGGCAATGATGGTTTAATATTATGGAAACCATCAGTATAATTGATCATATCAACAATAAAACTAGCAGAAAAAACATGATTATCTCTATAGATGCAGAAAATGCTTTTGACAGAATACAACATCCATTCCTATTAAAAACACTAGAAACTACAGGAATAAATGGAATCTTCCTTAAAATAATAGGGACCATCTATTTAAAGCCATCAGCAAGTATTATATGTAATGGGGAAAAGCTAGAAGCATTTCCAAAAAGATGAGGGATGAAACAAGGGTATAGACTATGACCTCCCTTATTCAATATGGTACTAGAAATGTTAGCAGTAGCAATTAGAGAAGAAAAAGAAATCAAAGGAATCAAATTAGGCAAAGAAGAGACCAAGCTTTGCAAATGATATGATGATATACTTAAAGAATCCTAGAAAATCAAGTAATAAAATTACTTGAGACAATAAATAAATTTGGCAAAGTTACAAGATATAAAATAAGCCCACATAAATCCTAGGCATTCCTATATATCTCTAATGACATCCAACAGGAAGAGATAGAAAGAGAAATCCCATTTAAAGTTACTATAGACATTATAAAATATTTGGGAATTTACCTGCCAAAACAAACTCAGGACCTATATGAACACAACTACAAAATACTTTTCACACAAATAAAGTTAAATCTAACTAACTGGAAAAACATCAATTGATTATAGCTGGGACAAGCTAATATAATAAAAATGACAATTTTACCTAAATTAAATTACTTATTTAGTGCCATATGAATTAATTTACCAAAAAAATTACTTTATAGAGCTAGAAAAAATAGTAACAAAATTCATTTGAAAGAACAAAAGGCCCAGAATATCAAGGGAATTAATGAAAAGAAATGCTAGGGAAGGTAGAATTGTTGTACCACATTTTAATCTGTATTATAAAGCAGTAGTCATCAAAACTACTTGGTACTGGCTGAGGAATAGAGTAGTGGATCAATGAAACAGATTGGGTACATGAGACTCAACAGTCAATGGCTATGGTAATCTACTGTTTGATATACACAAAGACCCCAGTTTGGGGGATAAGAACTCACTATTTGACAAAAACTGCTGGGAAAACTGGAGTAAGAAATGGCAGAAACTGGCCATAGACCATTATCTAACAACGTATTCCAACATCAAGTCGAACGGGGTGCATTGTCTAGGTTTAAAGGCCAATACTGTAAGCAATATGGGAAAGCAAGGAATAGTTTACCTGTCAGATTTATGGAGATGGGAAGACTTTATGACCAAACAAGTATTAGAGAGCATTATAAAATGCAAAATGGATAATTTTGATTACATTAAATTGAAAAGCTTCTGTACAAAAAAAGCCAATGTAACCAAGATTAAGAGGGAAGTGGAAAATTGGGAAAGAATTTTTACAACCAATGTCTCTGATAAAGTCCTCATTTCTAAAATATACAGAGAATTGACTCAAATCTATAAGAATACAAGTCAGTCCCCAATTGATAAATGGTCAAAGGATATGAACAGGCAGTTTTCAGAGGAAGAAATTAAAATATCTATAGGCATATGAGAAAATGCTCCAAATCACTATTGATTAGAGAAATGTAAATCAAAACAAATTCTGAGGTATGATGTCTCACCAGTCAGATTGGCTAAGACGAGAAAACAGGAAAATGATAAATGCTAGGGAGGTTGTGAGAAAATTGGAACACTAATGATTTGCTGGTGGAGTTGTGAACTGATTCAATCATTCTGGAGAGCAATCTGGAACTATGCCCAAAGGGCTATAAATAATTGCTTACCCTTTTACCCAGCAATATCACTTCTAGGATTGTATCCCAAAGAGATCATAGAAGTGGGAGGAAGACCCATATGTACAAAAATACTTATAGCAGCTCTTTTTGTGGCAGTAAAGAATTGGAAATTAAGGGGATGCCCATCAATTGTGGAATGGCTAAACAAGTTGTGGTATATGAATGTAATGGAAAACTGTTGTGCTATAAGAAACAAGGAGCAGATGGACTTCATATTTACCTGGAGAGGCTTATACAAACTGATGCTGAGTGAGAAGAGCAGAACCAGGAGAAATTTGTACACAATTACAGACACAAGGTATGTGCAACAACCAACTTTGATTGACTGGACTCTTCTCAGCAATGCAGGGTTATAAGTCAACTCCAAAAGACTCATGCTGGAGAGAGATGTATATATTCAGAGAAAGAACTAGAAAGAACAGAGTTTGAATGAAGATTGAAGCAAACTACCTGCTTTCTTTCTTTTTGTTGTTTGGTTTTGTTTCCTCTTTCCCATTGTTCATTCCTTTCATTACAATACTTCTTTATAACCTGACTAACATCTAATGTGAAAGTATTTGCAGATCCTATACTTGAATGTTTGCCGCCAATGGTGGGGGAGGGAGGAGGAGAAAATTTGAAACTCAAGGGGTTGTGGAACTGAATCATGTAAACTAAAAGTAAACAAACAAATAAATAAAGACCAATTTTTTTAAAAAATAGTTTGAAAGAATTCTCTTGTGGATCCATAAGAATCAGGAGTTCCTGGTTCTGAAACATGAAATCCTGTCCACACCATCTCACTCTGTGGGTGTCAGTTGCTCCTAGAATCCCTGATATCCCTTCTTTTTTTTTCCTTTTTGGAGGGCAGTTGAGGTTAAGTGACTTGCCCAAAGTCACATAACTAGTAATTGTTAAGTGTCTGAAGCCGGATTTGAACTCAGGTCCTCCTGACTCCAAGGCTGGTACTCTATAAACTGTGCCACCTAGCTGCCCTGATATCCCGTCTTTTGAGGAAGGATGAATAATTTCTCTAATTACCTTATGCTTGAAGGTTATATCCATTGTAAAGTTCCTATATCCCTTTATATAACTCTTCTACCATGGGAACATACATCAGTGATAATTCCTCCTACCATTGAAGCAAGTTTCCTCCCTTTCTTTCCCTTTTTCTCAATTCCCTCCTTTTCGTCTTTACCCAATCTCTAATTCCTGAGAGACTACAGGAGGAGTTAATTTGTCCTTCATTATTAACTTTTGACTTGATTAGGATACTTTCCTTGTATATTTTTCTCCCCTCTTCCTTTTTATATGCCCTTCCATTTTGTAATTTAGTCTTGCAAAAGCTAAAAAAATTTTTAAAAGGAAGGAAGGAAGACAAATTGATTTACTTAAATGTGGAGTGTTGTGGGTTTGAATCTCTTTGAGTTCAGACTCATTTGTGAACCATCCCTTGCATTTGAATTATATTTTCATCCTTGTCTGAATTTAGAATGGAATATCTTACTGGGCTCTATGTCATTATTTTGTCCCAATTTGCTGAATATCCCTTTCTTGCATATCTGTTGTATGCTGCATGTCTTTGAAAAAAAAAAAAAAGGTTTCTTCAGGTCTGGTTGTCTTTCTTAGAAATACATCAAATGCCTCTTCATTTTTAATGAATATCCATCTATTTCACATTAATGATTAGGCTTAGATCTGCAGGGTATATTACCTTGGGTTACACCTTGATCTCCTATGCTCTTCAGGTCACATGATTCCATCCTTTCCTACGATTTCTGTGTATGCAGAACAGTCTTGTGTTACTTGATTTTTATATTTGAAGGATCTATCCTCCCCTTTCTCTCCCCTCTACTTTTAGGCTTGCTTTCACATTTTATCTTCTTCCATTGTATTGTATTGTACTGTACTATGTTGCAATGTACTTGAATGGTACTGATTTCCTGCAGAATTTCCTGTTTGCAATTGGAATTATCAAATTAAACTGAAAAGGTTACCCATAAAGAGGGTTAGGGTTGCTCTGGAGACCCCAAAATACCAACACACCGGGTCCTGCCAAATGAATTCTATTTAAGTATTCTCTCAGCCAAAGAAATGTAATAGCCACAGAGTAAGTCTGTGCTAGGTCATTCTATGGTGTTCTCACATACATGGAGGTAAGATGGGGTCTTATATACAAAAGATTGTGGGACGAATCTAGGGGTGGTTTAGAGGAGGAGTTTTGGGGAGGGTCTTCAAGAGAAGTTAATGAGGTCAATGAGTGATTAAGGGTGGGAATTTGCTGGGGGCTACCTGGAGCAGACAGACAATGTTGGGTTATGTCAGTTCAAGGATGGATTGATATTTTGATAGGCTCAAAGGTGGAAAGTCTAGTAACAGAGGTTTGGGCTCAGCCACAATGTAAGGCTTATGGCCTCATTCAAATGCTTCATCAAATGGGATGGTTTAATCAGAGTTTAATCGGGGTTCCCAGAGCCTGTACCTCAAGGACTCAAGGAGAGCTCGAGGGGGCTCCCAGAGCCCATACCTCATCAAAACTACTATATGTCTTGGCATTTGCAGAATATTGGTTTTGGGGAGGCACTCTGTAGGTTCTTTTGATTGGCACTTTTCTGAGTTTAACAGTTCTAAGCAGTTTTCTTGTATTTTTCTTGCATTTTTTGCAACTTTGCTATCTCAATTTAAAATGGTCACTTTCTAATGCTTAATTTGCATATGCAAGTCACATTCCAATTAACATAGTTAATTGTATATAAGCACATTTTCCCTTGAATGCTTCTAACATGGATTCAAAAGCAAATTTTATTTCTAAGAAAAAGCTATATTACTGAGATATATTCTATAGAATAGTGGGAAGGAAGAAATGATAAACCTTGTATAACAATCAACTTCTATTTTGCTGAAAGTAGAGATGACCATTCTCAAATAGTTTCTGAAATGGCACATTCATTCTCTTTCAGGTAATGTGTGAAAATATCATCTGAACAATATACTGTACATTTAAACTTCCAAAGAAAGTCTCTTCCCAACAAATAGATGGGGAGAAATGACTGGGCAAAAATATATACTGATCAATAAGAGTACTTTAATAACAAAAAGGATTCAGGTAACAAGAAGTAATTATCTGATCACAACATACCCACTGTCTGATAGCAGTAAATCAGGGAAATATTAGATATGGAAAGTCCTGTGGCCAAATACCTGGCAGCATTTACCAGGTAGAAAATTTTAGAACCATTTATGTTGCATTCAAAATTTGAACTAGTTTAATCAATTAGCAAGTATGAGACAATGAAGAATTTACTATCTTTCAGGCTGCCCTAGCAGGGAAAGATTTAGGAAGGGTATAGGGGTACCAACTAATCACATGGTATGGTGTGGGCTTTTTTGTTTTGTTTTTTGAAGGATGAGGATATGCACACAATTTGTCTCAGTTCCTAGATCCATTTTTTTTTACTACTCTATTTACTGGTCCATGAATTTGGGTGGATCGGAGTCTCTGAATTTGAAAAGCTAGTAATTTCTCCTGAGAGACATCTCTCAGTGATGAGAGTTCCTCATCACTACTAATTCTTTATTTTTTACTTCTTCTTTTTTATTAATTTGTTTGTTTATTTTTAGTTTACAGGATTCAATTCCATATTTCCTTGAGTTTCAAATTTCCCTTCCCTCCCTCCCCCCTCTCCCCATTACAGCATATAGTCCAGTATAGGATCTGCAAATACTTTCACATTAGACATTAGCCAGGTTACAAAGGCATATGGTACTAGATGGAATGAAAAATGTTAAAGAGGAAATGAAACCAAACAATGAAAAGAAAAAGATCAAGTAGTTCGCTTCCATCAGGATTCAAACTCAGTTCTTTTTAGTTATTTCTCTGGATGTAGGCATCTCTCTCCTTCATGAATCTTTTGGGATTGACTTATATCACTGCATTGCTGAGAAGAGTCCAGTCTGTCATAGTTGGTCATCACACATATGTTGTGTCTGTGATTGTATACAAATTTCTCCTGGTTCTACTCTTCTCACTGAGCATCAGTTTGTATAAGCCTCTCCAGGTAAATATGAAGTCCATCTTCTCTTAGTTTCTTATAGCACAATAGTTATTCCATTACATGCATATACCTTAGCCTCAAACTAGACGCCCAGAGGCTACAGCATTCAAAGTCAACGACCAGGCCCTTAGCTCACAGCCTGAGAAATTAGGAAATAGGAAATTACAATGGGAAGGAAGGAAGCTGAGAAGGAGAAGGAGAAGGTAAGAAAATCGATCTGAGCTTATTATGTAGGTCAAGAACAACCAAATACAAAGGACAACATGGCCTCTTTACTCACACCTGAGACCACAGAAGGAGATATGAACTGGTATCACTACTAATTCTTGATGTCTCTTGATCTGCCACCAAATGCAGACACTAAGCAACTGTTCCTGAAGTTGTTTTGAGGAGACCTGGAACAAAAACTGCTATTGTTTTCCCTGACAGTGTTAGCTGAGTCTTCAATGCCCAGAGTGCCTTTCAAAAATTTCCTTTTTGGGGCAGCTAGGTGTCACAGTGAGTAGAGTGTCGGCCCTGGAGTCAGAAGGACCTGGGTTCGGATCCGGCCTCAGACACTTAACGCACACACAAACAAAAACCTAGTCGTGTGACCTTGGGCAAGTTACTTAAAACCCAATTGCCCTCCACAAAGCAAAAAAAAAATTTCCTTAAGATGACCTAAAATGTCTGAGAAATGCTCATCCTTATTCTCTTTGTAATTATTAATCTTTCATCAATCTGTTTTCCTAAGACAGACTATTGAAATTGTATTAGGCAATTGCTGTCAGGCAGACCAAGGTTCTGAACCTGTCCAGGATTAATATTTGTCCAATTCCTCCTCTGTTAGTTTTTGCCTGATTTTATGCAAACACTGAAAACCAAAAAGTCCTGATTCATAGCTCCTTTATTGAACTTCATAAATTAATGACTAATTAATTATTTCCAAATTTTTAGATGCTTCTCTAATATAATGAGATTCTGTAACCTAGCTTCAAAGATCCAAGGGGGAAGAAACAAAGACTTTGCCTATTCTTGGGAGTTAGTAGAGAAGAATCATAGTAGTTACTTTAGTTAATTTATAGAAACCAATTTTCATGAGTCCCTGTGTGACCTTCAACTAGGAAAGTCCTAGGGAGAAAGGTTACTAATGGAAGTTGTCAGTCCTAAAGCACAATGGGGGGCATAGAGGGACAGTAGAAATTTTCCTTGTTCCCTGAAATGCTTTGCAAAAATCAAGGAGATTTTTTTTCCCTCATCAGCAGGGATCAGGTGAGGTAAAAAGGATGTGACAAGAGAGCAACAAGACAGTATATGAGGGCATTGTTGTTTTGGCTCTTAAGGTTGGGTTTTTATGTTATGATTAGTCTTTAAAACTTCTCATTTGAGAGTCTTGATTCTGTTTGTTGATTTCAACATATCAAAATTTTACAGAGGTTTCCCAATTCACTTTTTCTTAAATCTTTGAATGAAGTGACACAATGGTATCTTTTAAATGTGCTATTCTATAAAAATCAAAGGATCCTTCTCTATTTAGCAGGATTGTTCCATTCCTGTTCCCTTGTCCCAATTCCATATGTTTAAAAATGTTCAATCCTTACACCTATAGTACCTAGGCATATTAAATTCTGAAGTATTCTTTTTGGCATAGATATCTCTATTAAGATGCCTGTTTTCCCATTCTGGAAATAACTGATGCATGAAAATCAGCAACCATATGAACTCTATTTCCCCACATGCAAGTTGCTTTGGTGTGGATTTGTTTTTTGCCTTCTTTTCCAACACCACAAAAGGTGATCGGAGCCTCTACCAATGTGATGGTAGTGTCAGAGTAGAGAAGGGAACATAGATGAAAAATGCTATAAAGGTAGAATGAACAGGACTTGACAACTGATTCGATATTAAGTGTTAAGAGTTGAGGATGATACCTAGCTTACAAGTGACTGAGTGACAGGAAGAATGATGGTTCCCTTGACAGTAATAGGGAAAGCAGAAAGATGGCAAGGTTTACATGGAAAGAAATTAAGTTCAGTTTGGATATGTTGAGTTTAAGATGTCTGCAGGACTTCTAGTTTGAGAGTTCAATAGACAATTGGAGATAGGTAAAAAAAGAAATCAGGGCTGGACAAACAGATTTGGAAATCATCTCCATCAATAGAATAATTAAGCATATGGGAGCTGATGAGATCACTAAGAAAAATAGTATAGAGGGAAAAGATAAGAAAACATAGGACAGAATTTTGGGAGATATTCAACATTAGCAAGGAAGAGCTGGATAAAAATCCAACAAAGGAGAATGAAAAGGAGCAATCCAATAGACAGAAGGAGAACCAAGAGAGGAAAGTTACACAAAAATACAGGAGAAAATATCAGAGAGGAAGGTGAGCAAGAATGTCAGGTGCTTCAGAGAAGTCAAGAAGGATGAAACTTTAGAAAAAGTCATTAGATTTGATGATTATGAGATTACTGGTAACTTTGGAGACAGCATTTTCAGTAAAATAAGCAGATGCTTGAGAAGAAATAAAAGTATGAGAGTTTCAGGGTAATTAATAATCAATTTATTAATTATGGCTAAATATAATTGATAAATTGAGATCAGTGGCTCTCTTGGGAAGCAAAAGACAAACTTGGAAGCTGCTGAACATTTGAATATCCTCATTTTTCTCAGACTTAAGAAGGTACTGAAAGGAAAGGAGGTGGAAGTATCTATTGTAGGTGGCATTCGGGACTATTTTAACAATTAAAGGAAGAAGAGTTATAGGATAATAGCTGTTAGGGATGGATAGATCAAGTGATGGTTTTATTGTGTTTTGTTTTTGGGCAGATAACAGCGTGATTATAAGCATTAAGATTGCAGTCAGTGGAGGTTTTGAATGTAAGTTAAAATGTGCAGGATAATAGAATGTCATTCAGTTGGAAAAGCTAAGCTGGCAAAGAGAAGAGTCACCTTTTCATACAAAACATGGGAAAAGGAGAATAATTGGGTATTGATTTGCCTAATGAACATAGATACAATGTCTAAAATAAAACATATTTAAAATAAAATATATTAAGAACATTATTCATCACTACCAAATTAGGCTTATTACCAGAAAAATAATTATCATATAATGAAAACTTAATATCTCAAGCTCAATATAACCATATAATTAAACACACAGATGCAGAAAAACCCTCTGGGTGAAGCACAGGGCCAAACCAGCACAGACCCAACCATGGCAAAGCTGGAGTAAGCTCAGGTGAACTGACTCATCCACCACAGGGGTAATTCACAAACCTCTCATGACAGGACAGGGGGTCAGAGCTGGGTAAGAGACAAGTACAGGGCCTGCTGCAGTGGCAGCACCTACTCCTGGGGCTATCAGCCCACAGTCTGGATATTAAAAAATTACTTACCTGCACTTCAGTGAACCAACATGGTGGAATAAACCTTAATGACTCTCATCTGCTCTCTGACCTTGAAAACTCAGAGAATATTAGCCCACTGTAAAATCCTGAAATAGTGGAACCAGCTGGAGGCTTGAGTCCTAGAAGAAGGGTGTGGCTGAGGCTGTGCTGAGGCTAAACTGCAAGGCAGGAGGTGTCCCGACAAGCTCTATCTCAGTCCGCCAACAAGAAATCCTGAACCCTAGGGAGGCGGAGGCAGCAAGTGCTAACACCAGAACCCCTGGTCTACCTTCACACAACCAGGGGAATTGACAGACACTAGCGCGGCCCCAGCCACAAGCACACTGCCTAAACCCAGGGGCACAGAGGCAGAATCCTAAAGCAGCCAGACCACCCCTCCCTCACACCTCACACTGTGAGTTTCAGTGTAACCCTGGGAAAATGCCTACAGTCCTGGCCTTGGCCAGAGTCTAGGCATTTGGAGAGCAGAGCACACAAAGCCCATAACCAGGCCCCTAAATCCCATCATAAGAAGCATGGGTCAGAGCCCTCTATGCCCCAGAAGCAGAGATGCAATTTAAAAGCCAGGAAATAGGCAATCACAATGGGCAAAAAAAAAATTGAAAAAAAATTTTACAATCCTATTATGATGAAAGGGAAGAGCAAGGTTCACATGTAGAAGAGGTCAGCATTGACACTACACCCACATCTGAAGCCTCAAAAGGGAATATAAACTGGTCTCAAGTCCAAAAAGCATTCCTGGAAGAGGTCAAGAATGATTTTAAAAGCCAAATTAAAGAGGCAGAATAAAAACTAACCAATTATTTTTAAATGCAATTGGCAAAATGGGGAAAAAATTCACTGAAGAGAATAACTCCTTAAAAATACAATTATCCAAATGGAGAAGGAGGTTCATAACCCAACTGGAGAAAATCAATCCTTGAAAGTAAAATCTGACCAAATGGGGAAGGAGGTTCAAAAATAGTTGAGGAAAGCAAATCTTTAAAAATTAGAATCAGACAAGTTGAAGCAAAAGACATTAAGAACCAGTCAAACAAAGTCTAAAAAATGAAAAAAAAATATCTCACTGGATAAACAACTGACATGGAAAATAGATCCAGGAGAGAGAATCTAAGAATTATTGGTTTACCAGAAAGCCACGATAAAAAAAAAGAACCTACACAAGTATTTCCCAAGAAATAATCAGGGAAAACTACCCTGAGGTCCTTGAACCAGAGGACAAAGTAGTCATCAAAAGAATTTACCATTCACCTCCTTAAAGAGATCCCAAATTCAGGCTAGCTAGGTGGCACAGTGAATAGAGCATGCAAGTCACTTAACCCCAATTTCCCTGCCTTGCCCTGATGCCTGCATCAAAATGGGTACAGGCTGAACTGAGAAGTGTGAAATGATGGACATGAGCCAGGCAGGATCTGTCATAACAGTTCTGATTTATTGATTAGAGGGTAGGGTTTATATAATGAATGTAAAGCATTTATCTCTTAGGTTCCCATGAGAAAATGTTTAATGTCTTTGTTCATTTACACACATCTGTATGTTTTAATGTCCTTGTTCCCTTGCATGCATCTATGTCTGGGTCACTGCTTGGTTATCATGTCCTAAATGCCTGCAAGTCAGGAAGAGATGGTGAGCCAGTCTTAAGACTTAATATAGCCTTCATGGGGAGCTGCCTTGGGAGAAATCCTGGACCAGAGTCTTCCCATGTATGGGCTGGGTCAGAGACTGGCTCTCAAGATCTCGCCCTTTCTGTACAAGGAATTTAAGAGCCTTAAGAACCTCAGTTCCCAAAGCCAAGAAAGACCAGCCAAGTATGTGCATCCCTAGAGGGTCAACAAGGCACAGTATCATCAGCAAGCATGCAACTGGAATAAAGTTAAGTAATAGAGAGTTAAGATTATTAAATGGATTAATCTGATTTATCCAATGAAATATCTAATTGGCTGTATCTTTAGGATCAATTCCTGAAATATGACTTTGTGTAATTTGTTCAGTCATATAGGACAATTAATTTACATCTTAGGTGAACCTATGACTATGCAAAGCACCATTAAACCTATTCTTAATTTGACTCCAAGTAACATTAGAAGTTTCATTATTCCAAATATATGGGGTTATACAAACATCAGTATAGCAACAGTCACACTTCAGTTTTGTGTTCTATTATCATTACATATTGTTGACATCTAATAATACATTGTGTGAGATTACAATTCCTACAAGTAATATTCCAATATAAATCCTGACCTTTAAAAGTTATGTTCATACATTTTTAATATATACATACATTATCAACTCAATAATGGTTACAAAGGCTGTGATATCAGTCTGGTCACTGCAGGAAGGCATGTACAAAGAAATAATACAATAATCAATACAGGAAAAATATGCAAAATCATAGACATCAAATTAAAAGGAAATAACTTCAATATTAGCATTACTGTGTTGGAAATGTTCCTGGATCAATTCCAGAGCAATGACAGTTTTGTATGTTTTGTAGTATACTTTGAAATATTTGAATCATATCAAACACCAAGAAGTTGTACATATATTTTGTACCAAAAAAAAAAACCATTAGAATCAGAGCTAATATATAGTAAAAGTTTTACACAAATATATGTAAATACAATAGTAATTGTTCTAATACATTGGTTTTATACCAAAAAATCCTTATCTATATTATGTCATGTTATAAAGGCTACAGAAACATTGCTTATAATTCATTAACATATTGTGCAAATTTTTTTGGATTTTTCTAAATAAGGTAATTGTAGATACAGATTGTTGACACGGTAGTTGAAATTATCAATAATAGTAGAATAATAGTAGGGCACTGAGTCTAGTAACAAGAAGTCTGACAAACCTTTCTCCCCCCCCTTTTAAGAAATCAGAAATTTTTATGTAATAGCATTAAAATTAGTTGGACAAAAGCAAATGAAGATTGTTCAACAATTACTACAACAAATCTCTACCACTTATACAGTAAGAGCACAATTAATGCATAATATTTTACACAAAAGAGTCGTATATAGATAGGTATATCCATAATTACATGTTTTTTAAAACCAAGCTAAGATATTTTGCCAATTCAATCACTAATTGAGCATTGGTTGGTATTTCACTTAGTAAATAAATAGGAGACACAGTTGTTGATATTAAGAGAGATGCTATGACAATCAGTCCCATGATTAGGAGTCCTTTTGTAGCTAGAAAATCAGGTATTACTAAAAGTGCAGGTTTCCCCAAAATCTGAAACCAAAAGAGGTAGATTCTACAAGCAGGTTATATTCCAATAAAATATAGTATTGACTTATATCATCTGTAAATGATTCACATTAGTAGAAATAAGGAAGGCTTGAGGGGGTCAAATACATGCAGTTATAGATTATATATGAAATAATTGATGTAATAATTATATATGAAATAATTGATGTAACTTAAATCAGGATGTAACCAGTTCAGTCGGAGTGATCATAGCAAGAAACACAAATCCTGAGGTAACAGATTTCAGTTCTTTGGCTTGATATAATAAATGTTTAGTTTGCCCCCATGGGGACATAGCTTTTTGTGTAATGGCTGCATTAGGAGACTTTGTTCATCTTTGTTCCCATGTCTCCATGTCTCCATGATTTCTTCTGTTGCTGCTGGAGCTCTTTTCATCTTCTGGGTGAGCTGGAGTATATGCCCTGACATTTCTTTTGGGCATTCACACATGTTGTTCCATGGCTGCTAGAAAACATAAACATAGTCTCACGCCCCTCCCCCATTAGTTAAGTGGCAGGCGCTTACCATATCTGTGTTTGGTTAACCTTCATTTGAGAAATACCTTTTAATATTATTTTACAACTCATTTTAGCTCATTTTTACTAATGTAGAAAAAATTTGGGGGTATAAAAAGGAGCCTTTATAATGAATTGGACCAAGTACCTTTTTATTTTATATTAATATTTGTAAATAGGTTTTAATATCTTTATTCCATTTGTCAAGATTATAGGGGTTATGCCTGTAATTAATATCATTTGAAAGTGATCACAGAAGCAGTGCAACAATTTGCTAGTGTAGGCGAAAGCATTATCAGTTTTCAAATTTTTTGGAATGTCCATTGAAGTGAAAGACTGTAACATACATTTTATATTGCTTTCCCTATGTAAAGGGAAGCTGGAGGATTAATACACACACACACACACACACACACACACACACGGAAGGTGGTTTTTAATAATCTGTCTAGCTTGTTCCTTAGTAAGATGGAATTTTTTATATGGAGTGTATGCATTCTGATGAAAATAAAAGTGAGATAATATAGCTCTATGAATATGTTGGGAAAAAAAAGCTGGAAAAACTTGAACTTTTTGATTAGTAGTCACATTATTTTGATAAAGAGGTCCAAGAAGTGAAGAATGATCTTTAATAGGAGTTAAATAGGTTGTAACCCCTTATCTTATGAGAGTTTGTAATCTTAGAAAAAGGTTAAAAGGATTTATATACTGTGTGTGTTTAAGTTTGTCAGTATCAATATGTGGGCACACGTATACTGAATATTTGCTATCCTACACAATATTAAGGGAAAAAGAAAAAAAATCATTTAACAATAATATCCTAGCAGAAAGCTGTGTCTAGTGGGCAGAAGTAAAGTGAATATTAATAACTTTATCACTATTAGAATTAATGTAGTAGCTTGCCTTTCCAGGAATCTTATAGATAAAAGAAGTTCTTGACTAGAACTTTACAACTGAATAGTAGACCTACATCCTTGTTTCACAAAGCTTGTTTATCCTCTGATTATATTCATTTTGGAAGAAAGAGATATTTCAGAAATTGAATCTTTTACCTATAATAAGTTCAGATACTACTTTAACTCTTGCCTAGGCTATGGAATGACTATACATTGAAATCAAATCTGTTCTACTTTACTTTAACATAGCTATAAATTGTCTTGTAAATGAAAGTTTTTGTAGTTTTTTTTTTAAATTATACTAAGGATTGAAAGGAAATTTTAAAAGTATACCCCCTTCTTTTAAAATAGTTTTAAGATTCATCATAATGATCACCAAACTTTTATGAAGAAAATTAATTGAAGTTTTTAAGTGTTAGCTCTATTTTTTACCTAAAAGCAAAAACAAAACTTTTAAGATTGAGATTCATTTAAACCAAATTGGTGTAACATAAGTAACATAAATTCTCAAGGTATTTATTAACAAATTATTGCAGAATTTTTAGATACACATTTTTAGTCAAAAAGGTATAGTAATTAAATCTTTATATTGGAAACAATTAAGAAACTGATCAAAGTACTTATAAAAGTTATTAGTATTAGAATCCCTCTAAACAATGGGAATATTATAAAGTGAGCCTAAGTAGTTTGTGTAAATTTCTGTATCTGTTCTAATTCTAGATGAAAAATAATATTGGATTTCCCAATGAGCTAACACAAAAGAGTCCATGTCTTTTACTAATTATTCTGATCACCAAAATTGTGATATAAAAGAAAAAAATGAAGATATATGAATTAAATATAGTCTTAAATTCTTTTTTTTATTTTAAGTAGCAATTTTTCACCAATCACAATTCATATCCAATTTCATATTCATTTTATTCCCATGGAGCTGTAATAAATAATAAAGATTTACTAGGTTTCTCCCACATAAAGAATTTTATTTAACATTTTTCTTTCTCAAATTTTAATATGTCCTGGTGTAAAAGCCAATTGTTAGAAATCCTTTTAATATTTTGCAACTTTCTTAGCAAGTTAGGTCCATTATTTAGAAACTACATAATTAAAACAAGTTCCTTTCTCAGGCTGAATGACCTTGCCTCTAGAGATAGTTTCCTTGGTAGTTTTACAAAATAAGAATAACTGAGATGGACTTTAGGGAGGGCTGGGGGTGATGACCCTGCTTCATCAAATCTCATACATGCAGGAGGAATGGTCTGAATGAGCAGAATTAATCTGAATAAAGTTTTCACCAGTCTCTTCCTTTCCATATACAGTAATCAATTAGCGATTTTAAGTTTTTAGCATTTAAACAGTAAAGTAACTTAGGAATTATTTCCATAAATGATAGCTAAATGGTTTTAGTTGTAACCTCCTTTTTAACAACAGTAAAAGGTATAAACCTTGCTTCCTATATGGTAAATATAAGACATAAGTGACATAATACAAACTTGTCCTTTATCTTTTAGTTTTAACAAAATTCAGATTAAAAAATTGCTTATCTAACTCTCTTTCTGGCTTACAATGATACCTAATTTTTTTTTTTAAATGAGAGAATTTTACTACAGCTTAAAAAGACCACAACAACAAAAAGACATCATGACATCACTTGCAAAAATTATTGATAGAAAATTGGGCTTATCTAGTGCAGAGATTTTTGTTTGTTAGGTTTTTGTCTCCTCACAGCTGCAGAGCTTGATTGTGTATTTATTGGTTTTGAATGGGAAGGTTCACCTGTTTACTTAAAGGTGTGGGCTTCAGTGCCCCAGGGCTGTTGCTAATGGGGTCCTTGATAAATTTATTATGCTTTCTCTCTTTAGTCAGATTGGGAGGGTAACTTAAATTCCCTATTATTTTTCAGCACTCTCTATTTTAATCTGATCTAGGACAAGAGACTTTAATAAATTTTTGTAAAATGTTTTCAGATGATTTAACTTTTACTCCAGTAAACTTTATGTGTCCATTCCTTAAAAACTTCTTTGAAAGTGACAGCTTTCAATTCCCCAGGAAAGTGAGGTGGGAATGGCACCTAATCCCTTATCTCCTCACTAGAAAACCCCCCCCAAAAAAACATGTTTCTTATCAGATGTTAGAAAATATCCCAATTTGCCTAAATGTCAAATAGTAAAATAAATTCTGATTATCTTTAGCATCAAATTAGGAGTGACACTTTTTCTTTTCACGTGATTTCAATTGACTTTTAGTTGCATTCTGATACACAAAATTTTTCTCTAATAAGTGAGGCAGGAAATAATGGTCAAATGCTTGTTTGTATGCCTCTTTGATCTGAGGTGGAAAATTCCCTTATTATTTCTTATTGCCTAATCTTCACACCACTTGGAGTGGAGTGGAGTGGAGTGAAGAAGAGGAGATTTTCAAACTTTTAAAAATCTTAAAGCTTCTGTTCACACTTTTCAATGCAAATAGTTTATGCCAGATACTTCTTTCTATACCCTATATCTTAATATTGCCATCATATAATCTATAAAATCAAATGTTTTTTCCCTCTCTTTCTCTCTCCTGCTGCCTGCAGAAGAATGGAGAGGGAAAGAGATAACAGCATTCCAAGGAAAGTCCAGCTGCATATTAAACCTTACAGGGTGTCAAATTACTCACTCACACTCTTTTACAAGAGGCACATAAATAAAACAGACAAAAAGTGACAGAAAGAGTACACTCAGAAATTGTTAAAGATTGTTTGCAGAAATCAGACATTATGCTTGGTCCTCCAGAATGGAGGCCAGGTAAAATTTATTTGATAATTTTATTTTTATCTGTTTCCAACAAACAGAGCTGGATCACAGTGAATGGTTTGAGCCACCCCTGGCACTTTCATTTCTGATGTTAAACATATCATTAATATATACCCTAGAAAAAAGGCAGAAATGGGGAAATGCTGGAGTGCTTCCTCCATAAATCTTTTACTCCTCTGTCTCCCGGCTGTATCCCCTATAACCAAATCTACCATCTCCTTCTGCTCTACACATTCCAAGAATTTTTGTAGCTGACTATTGAAGATAAATAATCCTCCTTCTTTTGCAATTCTTTTTAAAAGTCTTAGATAACATTCTCAGTCTCTACTTTCACTTTGTACCTGTCCCATTTTCTCCTGAATACTTTTTTCCTAGACCAGGCTCATCTTTGCTTGTTTGTATTTTCTATTAATCCCTATCACAGATTCTAGTTAGCCTGGTAAGTTACCTTCTGTAAGTTTTTAACTTAACAGAAAATCCTACTTTTGCCTCCCACCTTTATTTATGTTCTCCAGAGTTACAGAAGGCCACTCCTCTACCTGTACGTTTCTTAAGTCCCTGTTTGCAGCACCATTGATATCTGCATCAAAATGGGAACAGGCCAAACTGAGAAATGTGGAATGATGGACATGAGCCAGGTGGGATCTGTCATAGCAGTTCCAATTCATTGATCAGAGGACAGGGTTTATATAATGAATGTAAAGCAATTATCTCTTAGGGTCCCATGAGAAAATGTTTAATCCTTGTTCATTTATACATATCTGTATGTTTTAATGTCCTTGTTCCCTTGCATGCATCTATGTCTGGGTCACCATTTGGTTATCATGTCCTAAACTCCTGAAAGTCAGGAATAGATGGTGAGCCAATCTTAAGACATAATGTAGCCTTCACCAGAAATCCTGGATCAGAGTCTTCCCATGTATGGACTGGGCCAGAGAATGGCCCTCGACATTTCCCCCTCCAAAAAGCTAATAACAAAATAAAAAACAAAAGAGATCCCAAATTGAAAACTTCAAGAAATATTATAACCAAATTCCAGAGTTATCAGATCAAGGAGAAAATAATGCAAGCAGCCAGAAAGAAATAATTCAAATATCATTTAACTACAGTCAGGATTACACAGGACCTTGCAGCTTCAACATTAAAAGATCAGGGGGACTGGAATAGGATATATTGTAAGGCAAAGGAGTTTGGACTACAACCAAGAATCAACTACCCAGCTAAATTGAGCATAATCTTTCAGACAAGGAGATAGTCATTTAATGAAATAAGGGACTTCCTGATGAAAAGGCCAGAGCTCAATGAAAAATCTGGTCTTCAAATATAAGACTCAAGAGAGTCACAAAAAGGGAAATGGGGGAAAATAAACACATACATACACACACAACTTGTTATTCAATAAGAGCAAACTGTTTACATCCCTATATGGGAATATGATAGCTGTTAATTTAGAGAATTTTATAATTACTTTGTCTCTTAAAAGGGACATACATAGACAGAGGGTGTGGGTATAAATTAACTGATGTGATAATAAAAAAAACCTAATTAAGTTGTGCAAAAGAATTTAATGGAAGTAGAGGAAAGGAGAAGGCAGAAAATGGTAAATTATATCACATGAAGAGGATTATAGTTGACAGAAAGAAAGGAGAGAGATGAGCATTGTATGAGCTTTATTCTCATTGATTTTGGTTCACAGAGGGAATAATATATTTGGTTAAGTATAGAAATTTAAAGTGAAGAGATACAAAAACTTATTAAAGGGAAAGAAAAGAGGGAGAAGAGCATTATTTGAGATTTATTCTTATCAGATTTGCTACAATGAGAACATATTATACTTTAAGTGCAGAAATCTAATGTGCCCTACAGGCAGTAGGAGGGGAAAGGCTAGGATGGTTAGAAGGAATGGAGGAAGTAGTAAGGGAAAAAGGTAGGTAAAGGGAGGGGGACTGATAGAGAAGGAATATTGAGGGAACTGGTGGTCAAAAGCAAAACCCTTTGGAGGAGGGGTAGGGAGAAGGGAGAAACAAAAGCATAAATGGGGGGGGGAGGATGGAGAGAAAGACAGAGATAGTTATCATAACTATGAATGTCAATGGCATAAACTCTCTCATAAAATGAAGGCATATAGCAGAATGGATTAAAAAGAATAATTCTACAATATGCTGTTTACAAGAAACACACCTGAAACAGGGGGATACACAAAGGGTAAAGGTGAAAGGCTGAAGTAGAATATATTATGCTTCATCTAAAGTTTAAAAAAGACAGGGGTAGCAATCCTAATCTCAGAAGAAGCAAGAGCAAAAATAGATCTAATTAAAAGAGATAAGGAAGGAAACTATATCCTGCTAAAAGGTACCATTGACAATTAAGTAATATCATTAGTAAATATATATGCATCAAGTGGTATAGTGACCAAATTCCTAGAGAAGCTAAGGTAGTTAGAGAAATAAATGGATAGCAAAACTACACTAGTGGAGGACCTTAACCTCCTCCTCTCTGAATTTCATAAATCTAACATAAAAATAAATAAGAAAGAAATTGAGGAGGTGAATAAAATTTTAGAGAAGGTAGATATGACAGAACTCTGGAGAAAACTGAATGGGGACAAAAAGGAATATACCTTCTTCTCAGCAATACATAAAACATACACAAAAATCAAACTTGTACTAGGGCATAAAAACCTCACAATCCAGTGCAGAAAGGCAGAAATATTAAATACATATTTTTCAGATCATGATGCAATAAAAATTATATGTAATAAAGGGTCATGAAAATATAGACTAACAATTAAATGGAAACTAAATAATCTTATGCTAAAGAATGAGTGAGGGGCGGCTAGGTGGTTCAGCAAATAGAGCACAGGCCCTGGAGTCAGGAGGACCTGGGTTCAAATCTGACCTCAGACAGTTAACACAAATACTAGTTCTGTGACCTCAGGCAAGTCACTTAACCCCAGTTGCCCTCCAAAAAGCAAAAAAAGAAAAAAAGAAAGAATGAAAGAAAAAGGAACAGGCTGGGCTGAAATTTAGCCTTGTATGATCTGTAAATAAAGAGTTTGTTAAAAAAAAAAAAAAGAATGAGTGAGTCAAACAACAAATCATAGGAAAAATCAGCAACTTCATTCAAGAGAATGACAACAATGAGACTATATAACAAAACTTATGGGATGCAGCAAAAATGGTTATTAGGGGCAGTTGTATATCTCTGAATTCTCATGATAAAAAAATAGAGATTGGGGCAACTAGGTGGTGCAGTGAATAGAGCACCAGCCTTGGCATCAGGAGGACCTAAGTTCAAATCCGGTCTCAGACACTTAACATTTACTAACCGTGTGACTTTGGGCAAGTCACTTAACCCCAATGCCCTACAAAAAAAAAAAAAAAAAGCAAAAAGAATTTGAAAAAAAGGAGATAAAAAAATTGGGCATGCAAATGAAAAAGTTAGAAAAAGAACAAATTGAAAATCCCCAATTAAATACTAAATTAGAAATACTGAAAACCAAAGGAGAGGTTAACAAAATTGAAATTAAGAAAACTATTAAACAAATAAATAAAATTAAGAATTGGTTTTATGAAAAAGCAATCAAATTGATAAACCTTTAGTCAATTTGATTTAAAGAAAGAAGAAAATCAAATTACCAGTATCAAAAATTTAAAAGAAGGTGAACTTACCTCCAATAAGGAGGAAATCAAGACAATAACTAGGAAATATTTTACCCAATTATATGACTATAAATTTGACAATATTATTGAAATGTATGAATATTTACCAAAATATAAATTGCCCAGATTAACAGAAGAGGAAGTCAAATACTTAAATAATACGGTCTCAGAAAAAGAAATGGAACAAACCATCAATTAACTCTTTGGAAAAAATTTCCATGACCAGATGGATTTACAAGTGGATTCTATCAAACATTTAAAGAAGACTTAATTTCAATACTTTATAGACTATTTGGAAATATTGATGAAGAAGGAGTCCTACCAAATTCTTTTTATGATACAAATATGATACTGATGCTTCAATCGGGAGGAGCCAAAACAGAGAAAGACAATTATAAACCAATTTCCCTCATGAATATAGATGCTAAACATTTTTAAATAAAATATTAGGGAAAAGGTTACAGCAACTTATCACAATAATAATACACTTTGATCAGATAGGATTTTTTTCCAGGAATGCAAGGCTGATTTAATATTAGGAAAACTATCAATATAATTGATCATATCAACAATAAAACTAGTAGAAATCATATGAATATCTCAATAGATGCAGGAAAAGCTTTTTAGAGAATACAATACCCATTCCTATTAAAAAAAAAAAAACAGTAGAAAACATAGGAGTAGATGGAGCCTTCTTTACAATAATAAGTAGCAACTACCTAAAATAGTTCAGCAACTATCTAAAATGATCAGCAAATATCATATGTAATGGGGATAAGCTAAATGCATTTCCAATAAGATCAGGGACAAAGCAAGGATATCCACTATCACCCCTATTGTTCAATTTGGTACTAGAAATGTTAGCTATAGCAATAAGACAAGAAAAAGAAATTGAAGGATTTAGAATAGGTAAAGAGATTAAGCTATCACTCTTTGCAGATAATATAATGATATACTTAGAGAATTCTAGAGAATCAAGTAAAAATACTACCTGAAATAATAAATAAATTTTGCAAAGTTACAGCATATAAAATTAACCCACATAATTCCTTGACATTCCTATATTTCTAATGAAGCCTAACAGCAAAGAATGGAAAGAGAAATTACATTTAAAGTTACTTTAGGCATTGTAAAATATTTGAGAGTCTACTTGCCAAAACAAACCCAGGAAATATATGAACACAATTACAAAACATTTTTCTCACAAATCAAGACAGATATAAACAATTGGAAGGGCATCAGTTACTCATGGTTAAGCTGAGCTAATATAATAAAAGTGACAATTTTACCTAAATTAATTTTCGTATTTAGTGCCAAACCAGTCAAACTATCACAATATCATTTTATAGACTTAGAAATAATTGTAACAAAATTCATTTGTAAGAACAAAAGGTCCAGAGTATCGAGGGAATTAATGAAAAGAAATGCTAGGAAAGGTGGTCTAGCTATACCAGATTTTACACTATTTTAATAGAGCAGCAGTCATCAAAACTACTTGGTATTGTTTGAGGAATAGAGTGGTAGATCAGTGGAGTAGGACAGGTACTCAAGACACAGTAGACAATGACTATAGTAATCTACTGTTTGATAAACCCAAAGACTTTGATTTTGGGGATAGGAACTCACTATTTGACAAAAACTGTTGGTGGAACTGGAAAATAATATGGCAGAAACTGAGCATAGTCCAATATCTTTCACTGTATACCAAAATAAAGTCTAAATGGGTTCACAACATAGGTATAAAGGCTGAAACTGTAAGCAATCTGGGACAGTAAGGGACAGTTTACCTCTCAGATTTATGAATAATGGAAGAAAGATAAGGTCAAAATGGGTATATGATTTACACATTTTTGAGTTAATAATATGATTTCTGTTGGTTTTCTTATTGGTATATTCAATTATGCTGATAGTTCTCCTAATATTGAACCTGCATCCCTGGTATAAATCCCACTTTGTCATGGTATATTATCCTTGTGATATGCTGTAATCTCTTTGTTAATATTTTATTTTAAAAATTTGCATTAATATTCATTAGGGAAATTGGTCTATATTTTTCTTTCTTTGTTTTGGTTCTACCTGGCTTGAGTATCAGCATTATATTTGTGTCATAAAAGGAATTTGGTAGAACTATGCCAATTTTTCCAAATAATTTATATATTATTGAGATTAATTGTTCTTTAAACCTTTAGTAGAATTCTGGTCCTGCAGATTTTTTTCTTAGGAAATTTATTGATGAATTGTTTGATTTTTTTCTAAGATTGGGTTATTTATTTCCTCTTCTGTTTAACTTGATATTTTATATTTTTGTAGATATTCATCCATTTCATTTAGATTGTCAAATTTATTGGCATATAATTGGGCAAAATAGTTCCTATAACTTAATTTCTTCTTTATTGGTAATGTAGTCACCCCTTTCATTTTTAATACTAGCGATGTGATTTTCTTCTCTCCTTTTTTTTAAATCAAATTAAACAATGGTTTATCTATTTAATTGTTTTTTTTAATAAAAGCAACTTCTAGTTTTATTTATTAGTTCAATGGTTTTCTTACCTTCAGTTTTACTCTTCTCACCTTTGATTTTCAGAATTTCCAATTTCGTGTTCAATTGGGGATTTTTGATTTGTTCTTTTTCTAGTTGTTTTTAGTTTCATGCCCAACTTATTGGTCTGTTTTTTCTCTATTTTTTGTGTAAACAATTAAAAATACATATTTCCCCTAAGAATCACTTTGTCTGCACCCATAAATTTTGGTATGGTTTCTCATTTCTTTTTTTTTTTAATTAAACAAATGCTTTATTAACTTCTGGTTTACATCATTCATTTCCACCAGATTATGAGTTACATTTTCCCCCATTTTTCCCTACCCACCACGCCAGAATAGCAGTCCCACCAGATATCCCCTCATCCAATCTGCTCTCTCCCATATCTTCTCCCATACCCCCTTCGACTTTGCCATTAGGGCAAGGTGAATCTCTGAGCCCCACTGCCTGGACATCTTATGAAACATTTAATTTTAAAACTTCGATTTTCAGATCCATTCCCTTTCTCCCCTGTCACCCACTCCCTCTGAGAAGATAAGTAATTCAGTATGTGTTGTACATGTATATCTATGCAAAACATTACCATAGTAGATATATTGTAAAAGACTGCTTATATTTCCCTCCCACCTGGTCCATTCCCTACTTTTATCCTGTCCCTCTTTGATAGTGGGTACTTCTAACCTCCCCTCTCCCCAGAATGCCCTCCCCTCCATCATCCCCCCTCTCATCCCCCTTTCCCCTACTCAGGAGAGTGAGTGAGGGTAAGATATTCCATTTAGTATGTATGTGATTCTCTCCTTGAGCCAACTTCAATGAGAATATGCTTTTGCCTTTTTGCCTTCCTGTTCTTCCCCTCCCCTGCAACTACTTCCCCTTGCCTCTTCTACATGAGATAGTTTGCCCTACCCTATCTCTCTCCATCTCCCCTTGCCACTTTCCTCTCTCATCTCTTGACTTCACTCCTTAAGAATCATCCCTTCCTTGGGGCGGCTAGGTGGCGCAGCGAGCAGAGAGCCAGCCCCGGAGCCAGAAGGACCCGAGCCCGAATCTGGCCCCAGACACCCAACACACAAACAAAAACCCAGCCACATGAACCTGGGCAAGTCACCCAACCCCAATTGCCCTCCAAAATAATAATAATAATAATAATAATAATAATAATCCCTTCCCATCAAATTCAACCTGTGCCCTCTATCCATGTATACCTGTGAACATATGCCATGTACCCTTCTTCAATTATTTTCATAATGAGAAAGGTTTCATCAAACAGTTATTGTTTTTCCATGTAGGACAGTAAATAGTCCAACTTTGATAAGTTCCTTTTGATTTCTTTTCCTTGATTGCCTTCTCAAGCATCTCTTGCTTCTTGTGTCTGAATGTCAAATTTTCTATACAACTCTGGTTTTTTCATCAAGAATGCTTGAAAGTCCTCTATTCCACTGAATGACCATATTTTCCCCTGAAACGAGATACTCAGTTTTGCTGGGTAGGTGACCCTTGGGTTCATTCCCAGTTCTTTTGCCTTCTGGAATATCATATTCCATGCCCTTCTATCCCTTAGTGTAGAAGCTGCCAGGTCCTGTGCCATTCTGATTGTGTTTCCACAATATTGAAATTGTTTCTTCCTGGCTGCTTGTAGTATTTTCTCCTTGATCTGGGGATTCTGGAACCTGGCTATAATATTCCTGGGAGTTTTCTTTTTGGGATCTTTTTCAGGAGGTGATCTGTGGATTCTTTCAACCTCTATTTTGCCCTCTAGGTCTAAAACATCAGGGCAATTTTCCTTGAGAATTTCTTGAAGGATGATTTCTAGGTTCTTTCTTTGATCATGGCTTTCAGGTAGTCCAATAATTTTTAAATTATCTCTCCTGGATCTATTTTCCAGGTCAGTGGTTTTTCCCATGAGATATTTCACATTGCCTTCTATTCTTTCATTTGTTTGGATCTGTTTAATAGTATCTTGATTTCTCATAAAGTCACTAGCTTCCATTTGCTCCAGTCTAACTCTGAAGGAATGAATCTCCTCAGTGAGCTTTTGAGATTCTTTTTCCATCTGGCAAATTTGACTTTTTAAGGCATTCTTCTTCTCATTGCCTTTCTGAGCCTCTTTTGCCATTTGAGTTGGTCTATTTTTTAAGGTGTTATTTTCCTCAGTCAGGCTGTTGACTGTCATTTCATAGTCTTCTTGCATCTTTTTCATTTCTCTTTCCAAAATTTCTCCCACTTCTCTTATCTGCTTCTTAAGGTCCTCTATGGCCTGTAGCCAGCTTGTATTTTCATTTGGGGCTTTTGGTGCAGGAGTTCTGACCTCACAGTCCTCCTCCATGCTTTGGGCCTCTTTGCCCCTAAAATAGGAGTCCAATGTTGAACTTTTCTGTTTATTTTGTTTCATTTGCCTAGGCATATTGCCACTTAATTACTTGATTTTGGGGCTTGTTGCCACAGTAGGACTCTGCCACCAGACAGGGGAGCTTCCGCCCAAACGTGGGGTCTTCACAACTTCTGCCAGTTGGGTGGCCTCTGTAAAGCCTCCACCCACTCTGGCAAGTTGGATACCCACCCCAAACTTCCCCCCCAGACCACAATCCAGATCCAGGCAGTTTAAAGCAAAAGCAATTAACCCCCAGACTGATTGCTGGATCTTCATACAGTTCGCAGACCAGGAGCTAGAGCCACTACTGACACTGCAAAATGGCTTCTGTGCAGCTGTTTCTTCAGCAGCTTTTTGCCCCCAGGGGAGGAAGCCACGTGTTCCCCAAATACTGGTCCCAAAGTCCATAGGGCACTAACCTCTCACTTTGTCCTAGGCATATCTGTGCTGATAATTCTGGAATTGCCACAATTGCTGGTGTTCTGGGGTTCCACCAGCCGTCTGAAGGCCTGGCCACCCTGGGGCTAAAACCGCGGATGTGGGCTTGCTCTGCGGGCTGCGCTGGAGGTTCCCAGAGCGCTGTGCTGCCTGCTCTCAGAGCGCTGCGCTGGCCGCTCCCTTCAGGGCTGCTGGGCTGTCCTCAGCAGGAGGTTAGCTTCTCTGTGCCGTTCTGTGGGTGCTGTGGCTCCAGAAGTTGTTCAGAGCTCCCTTTCACATTGTTTGAAATTTGTGTGGGGCAGAGCACATTGGAAATGCTGTTTCTACACCGCCATCTTGGCTCCGCCCCCCTGGTTTCTCATTTCTATCATTTTCTTTAATGAAATTATTGTTTCAATAATTTTTCTTTGACTCACTTAATTTTTAGGATTAGATTATTTAAAATTTCCAATTAATTTTTTTCTCTTTCCATTATGCATTATTAAATGTAATTTTGTTGCTTTATAGTTTGGAAGAGAATGCATTTAGTATTTCTGCTTTTCTGCATTTGGTTGTGAGTCTTTTATGTCCTAATACATGGCTGATTTTCGTTTAGGTGCCATGTACTTTTAAAAGCTATATTCCTATTTATTCCCATCCATTTATCTCCACAGATCTATCATATATAACTTTTCCATAATTTTATTTACCTCCTTAACTTCTTTCTTGTTTACTTTTTGGTTAGATTTACATATTTCTGAGAGGGGAAAGTTGAGGTCTCCCACTGGTATAGTATTATTATCTATTTCCTCCTGTAACTCATTCAACTTCTTCAAAACTTTAGATGGTATACTTTTTGGTGCAAATATGTTTAGTATTTAAATGTCGTCATTGTCTATGGTACCTTTCAGCAAGATATAGTTTCCTTCCTTCCCTCTTTTAATTAGATCATTTTTTTTTGCTTTTCCTTTTTCTGATATCATGCTTGCTATCCCTGCTTTCACTGTTTCAGCTGAAGTATGATAGATTCTGCTCCAGTCCCTTACCTTTTCCTGCTTCAAATGCATTTCTTGTAAACAATATATTATAGGATTCTAGTTTTTAATCCAGTCTGCTATCCACTTCTGTTTTATGGGTGAGTTAATCCTGTTCACATTTATAGTTATAATAAGTGTGTATTTCCTCGCATGCTATTTTTGCTTTTATCACCCCTTTCTCTCACCCTCCCCTTCATTTCCCTCCTCACAAATGTTTTACTTCTCATCACTTTTTCCAATTTACTCTCCCTTTTATTAATTTCCTCTTCCCTTTCTATTATCACTGTCCCTTTTTACTTCCTCATAGGGTAAGACAGATTTCTATATGCAACTAAGCATGTATATCCCTCCCCCTTTGAGTCAGTTTTAATCAGAGTACGGTATAAGCTTTGCCCACCACTTCCCCGACCCGTTCCCCTCCATTATTACTCTTTTATATCTTTTTTTGAATGTGGAATAATTTATTCCATTCAATCTCCCCCACTCCTTCCTTTTCCAGTGCAATTTTTTTCTTATGATTTTCTTTTCTTTTTTTTGTTTTTTGGTGGGGTATCATCCTATAAATGTTACCTTATATCTACACCATTTGTTTACAATCCTTCTAATTGCTCTTGTAGTACTAAAGTTCTTTAGAGTTACATATTGAGCTATATATTGCACATTGAAATATAAACAGTTTGTGTGTGCATGTTGGGGGGGGGGGGCGAGGGCACATGCCTCGGGAAGAAGCGGAGTGGCCGCCCCCATCTGTGGACCAGCGGGAGCCTCACTCCCCCAAATTCTCCCTCCGAGGCCCTGGACCTGCCTTTCAATGTGAAGTTCTCACTTGCTCAACAAGGGCTTGCCTCTTGTAAAAATTTGAACACGATCCTGGCTTCAGTGGTTGCAGTGGATAAGAAGTTTAAGAGCTTTGGTTCAAGAAAATTTAAAGACATGGAAGTAAGGATCCAGTGACAGGACACTATTCTCCCCGGGAATTCTGAAGACTATAAAGCGTTGAAAAATCGAATTCATGATCCTGGAACTTGAGCTCATGTTAAGAAATGTCAGGCATTCGACCTCCAATCGTGAATGGGCCCATGCACCCACATCCATTGGTAGCATTACTGGATGGCCGAGATTGTACAGTAGAAATGCCCATTCTGAAAGACGTAGCCACAGTGGCATTTTGTGATGCACAGTCCACACAAGAGATTCATGAGAAGGTACTAAATGAAGCAGTGGGTGCCTTGATGTATCACATTATTACTTTAACGCGAGAAGGTCTAGAGAAATTCAAAGCTCTTCGAATAATTGTCCGAATTAGCAGTGGTTTTGATAACATCGACATCAAGTCTGCTGGGGATTTAGGAATTGCAGTGTGCAATGTGCCAGTTGCATCAGTAGAAGAGATTGCGGATTCTACCATGTGCTACATCCTGAACCTACATAGTTGGACTACCTGGCTCCACCAGGCATTAGAGAAGGTACAAGAGTCCAAAGTGTGGAACAGATCCGAGAAGTTGCTTCTGGAGCTGCCAGGATTCAAGGGGAGACCTTAGGCATTATTGGATTAGGTCATGTTTGACAGGTGGTCGCGCTGCTTGCCAAAGCATTTGGCTTCAATGTCATTTCTATGGCCCCTACCTGTCTGACGACATTGAGCATGCTCTGGGGTTCCGGAGGGTGAGCACTTTACAGGACCTCCTGTTCCACAGTGACTGTGTCACCCTACACTGCAGCTTGAATGAACACAATCACCATCTAATTAATGACTTCACCATTAAGCAGATGAAACAAGGGGCTTTCCTGATGAACACAAGATGTGGGTTGGTGGATGAAAAAGCACTGGCACAGGCCCTGAAGGAAGAAAGGATACGAGGCACAGCCTTAGATGTACATGAGTCAGAGCCATTCAGCTTTAGCCAGGGTCCCCTAAAGTACGCACCAAATCTCATCTGCACCCCACATGCCCCGTGGTACAGTGAGCAGGCCTCCATCAGGGCGCTCGGAAGATCCTGAGGGCCATCACAGGTCGTATTCCAGACAGCGTGAAAAATTGTGTTAATAAAGATCATTTGACTGCAGCTACACCTTGGGCCAGTATAGACCCAGCAGTCGTTCATCCAGAGCTTAATAGTGCCGCGTATAGCAAGTACCCTCCAGGCGTGGTGAGAGTGGCTCCAGCTGGCATCCCCGCAGCAGTAGAAGGAATAGACCCCAGCCCCATGTCCTTATCCCACGGGCTCCCCACTGTGGCCCATCCTCCCCATGCTCCTTCCGCTGGCCAAACCGTCAAACAAGAAGTGATAGAGACCACCCAAGTGACCAATTATAGCCTAAGAAAATAGCATTCCCAACACTGGACCTTTCAACTTTGAAGATGACGTGGAAAAATATCTGGATTTTTGAATAGAGGCAAAACCATGAACTTATAGGAGACCATAACTGTTTTAGAAACTGGTCCAATATACAGATATAAAAGGCAAAAGGTGTGGGAGGTTAAGAGAAGAATTGGAAAACTTTTTTTTCTCCATATAAATTGTAGTTTGTCCCCATCCAGTGGACTGATTCACTGTTTCTGAATCCTATGGGTTCTTTGTTAAGCAAGAGAAGTTAGTAGTTAATTATATCATGAATGTACTTGTCTGTGTACAGTTTTTAAAACATTAAAAAGGAGTTCTTTGCTTAGCTGTCAACAAAAAAGAAAACAAAAAGGCGTTCAAAAAACCAATTTTGAGATGATTTTTTTTATATGTTAAAACATGCCTCAAGACTAGGCAGTCGGCAAACTTCTAAGGACAATGAAATTTTCTGATTTTTATTTCTATGCCACACAGTGCATGGTTTTTTCCCCTTGAAAGTTTATATTGAATTTTTCTGGGTAGATGATTCTTGGTTGTAATCCTGACTCATTTTTTCCCCAGTATATCATATTCCAAACCCTTTGGTTCTTTAATTTGGAAGCTGCCAAATTATGTGTAATACTGACTGTAGGTCCACAATATTTGAATTATCTGTTTTTGTCTACTTGCATTACTTTCTACTTGATCTGTGAGTTCTGGAATTTGGATATAAAATTCCTGGCAATTTTCATTTTGGGATCTCTTTCATTCAGGGATCAGCAGATTCTTTCAATTTCTAGTTTGCCTTCTTGTTATAATATAACTGGGAAATTTTCTTTGAAAATTTCTTGAAAGACATTGACCAGACCTTTCTTTTTAATCATGTCCAATAATTCTTAAATCATCTCTCCTGGATCTATTTTCTAGGTCAGTTGTTTTGTCAATGAGGAATTTCAAATTTTCTTCTATTTTTTAAACTTTTTGGATTTTGTTTCATTGTATCTTTATATCTCCTAGACTCATGGGCTTCCACTTGCTCAATTCTAATTTTTAAATTATTACCTTCTTAAGTGAGCTTTGTACTTCTTTTCCATTTGGTAAATTCTGGTTTATAGGGAGCTAATTTCCTTGAAAAAAATTTTGTATATTTTTCCCATGCTGTTAATTGTTTTTCTCATAATTTTCTTGCCTTACTCTCATTTCTTTTCCCAATTTTTCTCCTACTCTAATTTTCTTTTTAAAACCCTTTTCAAGTTCATCCAGGATTTTTTTTTATTTTTTGGGGGGAGGAGGGGGCAAAGACCAAATTACACTTTTCTTTGAAACTTCATATGTGGCCATTTTGACACTATTTTCCTCTTCTAAGTTTATGCCTTGATCCTCCCTCTCATCATGATAACTTTCTATAGTAAAGGTCTTTTTTTGTTTTGTTTTGTTTTGTGTTTGTTTTAGTTTTTGTTTGCTCATTTTTTCTGTCTTTTTTGTGACTTGGTGTTTTTATGTGAGAGTTGTTCTATGGTTCTGCACTGTCTCAAATTTTTTTGTGTGTGTTGGAGCTCAGGGTCTTACTGCTAGCTTTCAGTGGCCTTCAAAGTTTAGCTATTTGCTTTCACTAGAGGGTAGACTTCTCTTCTCACTTATGGGGGGGAGGGGGATGGGTTCTCCCTGTTGGTTTTACCTGGTGTGTGGGGATTTAGTTGCTAGCCTATGCCAGGTGTAGAGCCTTACTACTGGGTTGAGAGTCTTTCTGGTCGCTGGCCCTAAAGGAGGGCTCTTGTTGCTGGTCTGTCCTAGGGGTGGGGCCCTACTACCTCATTACCATGGAAACAGGGTCTCTCTGATGGGAGGCTTCTGGGACAGGGTCCTACTAGGAACCCCTGGGGTAGGGTTTCACTAATGGGCAGTAGTGGGGTCAAGGCTTTGTTGGTGGCATGTGCTGGGAGTGGATTCATTGGGCTAAACCCTTGCTACTATTCACAGCCTGCTTACTTATCTAAGGGACTGCTGGTTTGCAGAAGGGTGAGGGCCTCTTGGTGATTTACCCCAGGCTTAAAACCTTACTGCAGGCCCCTCCTATGAAGTTGACTGCTGCTACCGCTGATCTTTTACCTGATTCCCCTCCCCAGACCTTACCCCCAGTGAAATAGACCCTTTTTGCCATGCTAGAAAGCTGCTTCCCTGCTCCTAGATCAATTCTGAGGTAGTTTTCAAGTTGTTTAGAGAGGAATTCTGGAGGGCTACAGAGAGTTACCTTCTCACTCCACTATTTTGGCACTGAAAATACTATTAAGTATTTACACAAAGAATGTTAGTAACAAAGAAATCACACGCAAAAAACAAGTATTTAAATACACTTTGTGGTGGCAAAGAATTGGGAACAAAGTAGTTGCCTATTATTAAGGAACTGCTAAACAATTTGTGGTAAAAGAACGTAATGGAATATTCCTGTGATCTAAGGAATGCTCAACATGATTAATACAAAAAACATGGAAAGGCTTACATGAACTAGTACAAATGGAAGTAATTGTAAACAGAAAGAAGAATGACCATGAAGCAATTGTAACTGAGTATTGTGAAATTAAAAAGAACTCAGCCCACTAAGAGGAGATTTGAGAATATGGTTTTTTGAAGTTAGAACATTTCATGTAATTTAATTTTTTTTAATGTTGATTGGTGGGGGGCAGAGTCAAAATGGCAGAGAAGAAACAGCACTCTGGCCCACACCACTTCCAATTTATATAAAAGGTGACTCTGAACAAACTCTGGAGCTACAGAACCCATAAAATGACACAGAGAAGCTAACGTCCCACTGAGGACAGCCCAGCAGGGAGTGGCCAGCTCAGCGCTCTGGGAGTAGAGCCCAGGCCTGCATGAGTTGTGAGTTGGAGGTTTTAGCCCTAGGGCAGTCGGACCAGCAACCAGCTGGAGGGACTCCAGAATACCAGCAGCTGTGGTGTTTCCAGAATTATCAACACATAGATGCCTAGGACAAAGTGAGAGGTCAGTGACTTATGGACTTTGGGACTGGTTGGGAGAGCACATCGGCCTCTTTCCCTGGGGGCCAGAATCCTTTGATTAGCCAAGCATAGCCTTCCATGTTGCAGCTTCAGCTCCTGGCCTGAAAACTGTAGGGGGATCTGGCAATCAGTTTGGGGGGTAATCACTCTTGCTTTAACTTTCTTGGATCTGGATTGCAGTCTGGGATGGAGGTCTTGGGGTGTGTGACCAGCTTGCCAGAGCATGTGGAGGCTTCAGAGAGGGCACCCAACTAATACCTCCAGCAGCTGAGAAAACCCCAGCATTTGGGAACAAAGCTCCCTTGGCTGGTGACAGAGTCCTACTATGGCAACAAGCCCAAAAGTCAAGTAATTGAGTGGCAACATGCCTAGGCAAAGGAAACAAAATAAACAGAAAAATTCAACATTACACTCCTATTTGGGGGGCAAAGAGGATCAAAGCATGGAACAGGAGGAGGACTGGGAGGTCAGAACTCCTGCACCAAAAGCTGGTTACAGGCCATAGAGGACCTTGAGAAGCAGATAAGAGAAATGGAGGAAAAAATGGGAAGAGAAATGAGAAAGACACAAGAAAAGTATGAAATGAGAGTCAACAGCCTGACTAAGGAAAATAACACCTTAAATGTTGATTGGTTTTGCTAACTTTTTTCTATTTTCAAAATTCTTTCTTGTGAGGGATAACTCTCTAAGATTTGGAAAGAATATAAATGATATCAAAAATCTAATAATTAAAACATTACTCTTTTAAAATAACAACTGAAAGTATCAATGTCTGAAAATCACCATATCTAGGAATTTCAAAGAGCTTACTAGGTGTTCATAGATGGAATGGGTGTATTAATAAGGTATAATTGATAATACTCTCAAAATTAACATGTTTTTAATCTCGGTATTCACAGTTCCGGGAATATAATTAGTACTTAATAAGTTATTATTGGTCATTTTGATGTGATACAAATTAAAACAATAAGGAGCATTCTTATAAAACTAGACATTCATAATGAAATGTTTATGGAAATACAAATGGGCAAAAATATAAACAAAAACTAATAAAGGTGCCATGTAAGCCCAATATATTACAGTTGTCATAAAATCTCTCTGTTACTGAGGAAAAGAATGCAATCATATGTAGACAATGATGGTTTTCATAAACTTGTAGAAAATAAAAATTAGCAAAAGAAGTCACTATTTTTAGTAAAGGTTATTGGGAAGATTGTTTGACCATTTGGCAACAACAACACTTCAACTTACTTCATGCCCTTTCCTACACTGAATTTCAGTTGTCTCAGAAATTTAAGTATAAAAAATAAGTGAAAATTAAATACAACAATTTATCTCAATTTGGAGTGGGTAAGTTTTTAAATTCAACAAATAAAGAGTGACTGGGAATAAGATAGAGAGTTGAAATTAAAATAATTTTATTATAAGAAAACTAAGATAATTAAAGGAAAAAGGAGATTGGAACAAACATGGGGGAAATTTGAATATATATGGAGAACACAGATAATATTTTTACATTTAAAATATAAGTAACTTTAAAAATCTCAGTGATGCAAATGGCCAAAAGATATGAGACATGAGCAGTATGTTTTCTTTTCTTTTTTTTAGACTCACTGGTACACAAATACAGAATAGAGAAAAGAAAAAGAAATCATCATAAATATAAATATTGAAACAAATACAGAGTAAGAAAAGGGGGGAAGCATGTTATATGCATAGTAAAACAAGAGAGGATTCGACATATGTAGCAATATATTTTCATTTCAAGAAAGGCTATATGATAACTACTACACATTGGGTTAAGAGCTATTCATCTTTGCTTCCTTGTAAGTTTTCTTTTGTTTTCAACTGTGCACTTTTTATTTTGTTCTTTTTACCTTCTTCTCCCCTCCCTAGAAGGCTACAATTTAATACATATTATATAGAGATATACATATATAGACAAGTACTTTCCCTAATAAATTCTACTCCTGATCTTTGTTTTTATGTTTGTGTATATCTCTTACTTCCTATCCTTCCTGACTTCTCTGCTTTATTTCTTCCCACTACCTTGTACTTCTATTGTTTAGCCTGTCCCCACACACAAGGAACCCTCCAATACACTCCTGTTTCCATAAATCTAAACACCTTCTATACCCCCTTTGTCTAGTTCCCTCACCCTCTTTTCTAGAGACCCCCCTTTATCTTTTGCCCCTCCCTATACCCCTGTTTTATTTCTTTTGAATTTTTAAGACTTTTAAAATCTTTTAGATACATATGCATTGTTCCCTCTTAAATCCATTGGCAATGAAAGTATGTTACCAGAACTACCAGTCCTACTTCCCCATCTACTTCCTCTGTGTTGATTCTTCCTCTTGCCCTTCATTTTATAAAATAATTACTCTTTTTAGCTGTTCTTAAATGATTTTACTTTTTGAAGTCACATCATACTCAGGTCTACCCCAATCTTTCTTATGAACTACCCAATTACCAATGACAATCTTAGATATGCATTTTACATATATAAATGGTAAACGGTGTGTCCTTATTGAATCCCTTGTGATTGTTTTTGGTATGTACTTTTTGTTCCTCTTGACTCTTGTATGTTATATCTTCTCTTAAATGCAGTTTTGTTTTGTATTGTTTTGTTTTTAAACAAAGTCCTTAAAATCTGAGAGTTGATCAGATGTTCATTTTTTTTTCCATTAAGTATTATGCTTAACTTTGCTGGGTATGATAGTTTTGGCCACAACCCCAGGTCTTTTGCTCTTTGATATATAATGTTCTACTATATTTAAAATAGATTAGATAGATAGACAGACAGACAGATAGATAGATAAATTGATGATGGATAGATAGATAGATAGATAGATAGATAGATAGATAGATAGATAAAGGACTTTCAGTCCTTTAGTGTCTCCACTTTTATATCATGTGTGATTGTAAAGGAAAAAACACAGCTTTTGGACATCAAAATGTACATTACCCTGGGAAGAGCACCCCCAGGTAAGGAAGAACAGGAGAGGAGAGAAGAGGAGCTACTACTCACTCACAGGTTGTGTTTGTCCTTCATTCTTGAAGAGGTCCATGATATTAGGGAGATGATGACATGACTTGCAGTTGAAATTGTTTTGAGGGAGGGAGGGCTATACAAGGACACTAGCTTCATTTCTCCTCCAGAGCCATCTGGGTTCAGTGGTCAGACATTGATCAGCATGACTGGAGATGACCCAGGATGGGGGTGTTCTGTACAGGGGATGATACATTTTGCTGGTCAAAAGCTGCCTTTTTTCCTTTGGGTTTACTGGTTAGATTTCTTTCTTAAAAATAAGCCTTAAAACCCATTCACTCTGGAGCTCATCTATTAGAGTGAATCTAAATACTAAAGAGTATCTCTTTCTCTTTTGACCAAGAACCCTGAGGGTCTTCCCTTTCCAGTTTGATTTTTTTTTAAGGGGCCATGCCTTGAGTAACCACTTAAAGAGGCCTATTCACTGAATGGAAATAATCTCACTCAAAGTGAGATTATTTAATTTTTAATTTAATTTAATTTAATTTATTTAATTTAATTTAATTATTTAATTTTTTAATTATTTAATTTTTTTTCTTGTTGCCCTTAGTAGTTTATTCTTGGGGCTTCAGAATTTGACTATAATATTCCTATGAGTTTTCCTCATATGATCTCCTTTAAGTTGTGATCAATGGACTTTTTTTCCTATTTCTACCCTCCTCCCCTTGTTCTAATGCTTCAGGACAATTTTCTTTAATTATTTCTTGTATTACTGTATCAAGGTTCTCTTTTTGATGATAGTTTTCATGTAGTTTAATTATCCTTATATTTTGTCTTCTTGATCTGTTCTCCAAATTGGTTGTTCTTATAAGATCTTTCACTTTCTCCTCTATTTTTTCATTCTTTATATTGTCTTTAATATTTTTTGATTTCTTATAATTATAATTTCAATAGTGTCATTTTCTTCCTTAAGATCCTTCTGGATCTCCTTTTCTAATTGTTTGACTTTATAGTTTTCTTCTTTTTCATAGATTTTTTAAAAAGTTTTTCCTCCATCTCTCTCATTTGATTGTTAAAGCTTTTTTTTTTTAAGTTCTATAAATTCTTTCTGGGTAGTGGACCATTTGACCTGTGGAGTAGAAGAGAGTTTCTATGATTCAATATTCTCCTCTGATGATAAACCTTGGTCTTCCCTATTCCTATAGTAACTCTCTTTGGTTGGATGCTTTCTCCTTTGTTTGTACAATTTTTTTGTAGTGACAGCTTCATTTTTGTAATCACCTCTTTTTCTGAGGTATAGGGGATGGTGCCTCTTGCCCCAGTTCTTCAGTTCTCCCCTCTAGCCTGAAAATAAAGTAAGACCTCCAACCTCCTGTAATTTCCCACAACCAGAGGTGTTCTGACCTTCTATACTTACCAGGAGTGTGCTATTTCCTTCTCGACCCCACTCCACACTCTGCAATAAAGTTGGGTCTGACTTTCTTGGTCAGCAAACGTTCCCTCATTCAGATGCCCAACTCCCCTCATTGTCCCCTGGTGGTAGAAGTTCATGTGGCTGAGACCAAGGTAACTCCCAAACCATTTAACACAGTGGTTTACAGCTTGTTGTTAATGTGAACCCTAACCTAGAGGTGTTTACTCTTCATGAGAGCCAAACCTCCTCCTGGGATTTTTATTCAGATCTTGGATTGTCCCAGGAAGACCACTTTGTGCCCCTATTCTTTTTTCTTTTTCCTCACACTTTGTTCACTCTGAAGTGCTACTTTTATCTCTTTTGCAGGGGAAAATCTTGAGAGCTTGGAATTTTCTGACTTACTCCACTATCTTAACAGAATCCTCTATTGACCAGTGTATTTTCAAAAACCTGTGTCAGGAATCACTTTTAAATGTTCAGTCTAACCAACAATCACAGAAATTAAAATTCAAACACCTCTCTAAGTACCACTTTATGCCCATAAAATAGATAAAAAAAAAACAACTGCTTATGAAACTCGATTCTGATGAGGTTACAAGAGGAACAGGTACATTATTCTATCACTGGTAGAACTGTAAATTTGTTGGGGGGGGGGGCGGAGCCAAGATGGCAGAGTAGAAACAGCATGTCCAAGGCACTCTCCCCACAGATTACCTCCAAACTATGTAAAAGGGGACTCTGAACAACTTCTGGAGCCCCAGCACCCACAGAGAAGTTAACCTCCCACTGAGGACAGCCCAGCAGCCCTGCAGGAAGGACCAGCGCAGGGCTCTGGGAGCCGGCAGCACAGTGTGCAGCATTCAGGCAGCCGAGCCGAGGACAGCTTGAGCTGCGGTTTTAGCCCCAGGGCGGCCATGCCAGCAGCCGGCTGGAGGGACCCCAGAACACCAGCAGCTGTGGGGATTCCAGAATTATCAACATAGACATGCCTAGGACAAAGTGACAGGTTGGTGCCCTATGGACTTTGGGACCAATATTTGGGGAACGTGTTGGCTTCCTCTCCTGGGGGCTAGAAGCCTCTGAGGAGACACACCATTTTGTAGTTTTCAGTTGCAGCTCCAGCTCCTGGCCTGCGAACTGTAGGGAGATCCAGCAATCAGTCTTGGTGGGGGGGTAATCGCTCTTGCTTTAACCTCCCTGGATCTGGATTGTGATCTGGGGGGAGGTTGTGGGGTTGATATTCAGCTTGCCAGAAATGGAAGTTGTCCCCCCACATGTTTGGGATAGAAGCTCCCCTGTATGGTGACAGAGTCATACTGTGGCAACAAGCCCAAAGGACAAGTAATTAAGTGGCCACATGCCAAGGCAAAGGAAACAAATTAAACAGAAAAATGCAACATTAGACTCCTATTTTGGGGGCAAAGAGGATCGAAGCATAAAAGAGGGGGAGGACTCTGAGGTCAGAAATCCTGCTCCAAAAGCCCCGAAGGAAGATATGAGTGAGTTACAGGCCATAGAGGACCTTAAGAAGGACTTTAAAAATAAAATAAGAGAAGTGGAGGAAAAATTGGGAAGAGAAATGAGAAGGATGCAGGAAACGTATGAAATGAGGGTCAACAGCCAGACTGAGGAAAACAACACCTTAAAAAACAGACTAACTCAAATGGCAAAGGAGGCCCAAAAGGGCAATGAGGAGAAGAATGCCTTAAAAAGCCAAATTGGCCAGATGGAAAAAGAATCTCAAAAGTTCACTGAGGAGATTCATTCCTTCAGAGTTAGACTGGAGTAAATGGAAGCTAATGACTTTATGAGAAATCAAGATGTTGTTAAGCACATCCAAACAAATGAAAGAATTTCTATGTGAAATATCTCATGGGAAAAACAACTGACTTGGAAAATAGATCCAGGAGAGACAATTTAAAAATTATTGGACTACCTGAAAGCCATGATCAAAGAAAGAACCTAGAAATCACCATTCAAGAAATTCTCAAGGAAAATTTCCCTGATGTTTTAGATCCAGAGGGCAAAATAGAGGTTGAAAGAATCCACAGATCACCTCCTGAAAAAGATCCCAAAAAGAAAACTCCCAGGAATATTATAGCCAGGTTCCAGAATCCCCAGATCAAGGAGAAAATACTACAAGCAGCCAGGAAGAAACAATTTCAATATTGTGGAAACACAATCAGAATAGCCCAGGACCTGGCAGCTTCTACACTGAGGGATCGAAGGGCATGGAATATGATATTCCAGAGGGCAAAAGAGCTGGGAATGAACCCAAGGGTCACCTACCCAGCAAAACTGAGTATTTTGTTTCAGGGGAAAATATGGTCATTCAGTGGAATAGAGGACTTTCAAGCATTCTTGAGGAAAAAACCAGAGTTGAATAGAAAATTTGACATCCAGACACAAGAAGCAAGAGATGCCTGAGAAGGTAATCAGGGAAACGAAATCAAAAGGAACTTATCAAAGTTGACCTATTTACATTCCTATATGGAAAAACAGTAACTGTGAGTGATGAAACCTTTCTCAGTATGAAAATAATGGAAGAAGGGTATATGGTCATATGAATACATATGTGAATGCGTGTACCTATGTTTACAGTTATATATGGATAGAGGGCATAGGTTGAATTTCATGGGAAGGGAGGATACTCAAGGGGTGAAATTATGAGGTGAGAGACGAAAATGGCAAGAGGAGATGTGGAGAGACATGGTAGGGTAAACTATCTCATGTAGAAGAAGCAAGGGGAAGTGGCTGCAGGGGAGGGGAAGGATAGGAAGACAGAAAGGCAAAACCACATTCTCATTGAATTTGGTCCAGGGAGAGAATGACATACATACTAAATGGGATATCTCAACCTGCAGCAGAATAGGGGGAAGGGGGATGAAAGGGGGGATGATGGATGGGAGGGCATTCTTGGGGGGAGGGGAGGCTGGAAGTACCCACTATAGAAGAGGGACAGGATCAAGTAGGGAATGGACCAGGTTGGGGGTGGGATGGGTGGGAGGGAATTATAAGCATCCTTGTACCATATGTCTACTATGGTAATGTTCTGCATAGCTAGACATGTACAGCGTATACTGAATTACTTATCTTCCCAGAGGGAATGGGTGACAAGGGAGGAAGGTAATGGATCTGAAATTTGAGGTCTTAAAATTAAATGTTTCAAATATATATAAATATTATTATTAATACTCTTTTGCTTATAATTGGGAGATAAGATGTGCAGGCATTTGGGGCACAGAGATTCACCTTCCTCTAATGGAAAAGTCAAAGGGAGTATGGGAGAAGATATGGGAGTGAGCAGATTGGAGGAAGTGATATCTTGTGGAACTGCTATTCTGGGAGGGCGAGTAGGGGAAAAATGGGGGGAAAAATTGTAACTCAAAATCTGGCAGAAATGAATGATGTAAAACAGAAGTTGATAAAGCATTTGTTTAATATAAAAAAAGAATTGTAAATTTGTAGAATAATTTTCAAGAGTAGCATGGCATTGCACAGTAAAATTTCCAAAAATTAAGAGCACTACCCTTTGTTGAAGTAATCACATTGATAGGCATAAGCTCTGAAATAGTTTTTAAAAAGAAAACTTTCTACCAAAGATTTTCATTGTGTGTAATCACCAAAAAAATTTAAAACCTGGAAATAAATTTAATGTCCAATAATAGAAAAATGATTTACTAAATTGTGGTTCATTAAAGTGATGGAACACTATGATGCACTGAGAACCAATGGTGATGATGGAATCCTAATAAAGCTCCAGCCCCAATTTTCTAACTTCATTATAGGTCTGGCCCCACTGAACAGCAGGCCCACTGTACCTCCCTACCACCCAACCCTGCCAGTGTCCTAACTTATTTATATATGCCTCACTCCTCACTAGAACAACAGGTATATCCATTAACTCTTAGTTCCCACAAAAACAGCAGGTGTGTCCATGTGAAAGGGACCCAACTAGGCACTGTGGTTGTACTCAACCACAATCACATCATTCATTTAACCCAAGACAGGACCACACTACCAAACTATCCATCTTGACCAGACAGGGCCATAATAGGTGGGGGGGGGGGGAGCAGAACCAGAATGTTTAACCACCAAACCACAAATGGGATGCCTCCTCCATTACCTAATCCCTTAATCCCTTTACAAACTCCTCCTACCTTTTTAATATTAATCATATTCCTCTATTCTATGTATATTTTGATTATATAATTACATCTTTGAGCTACAAAAATCCACCTTGTGTTCTCTGAAGTTGCTTGTTCCTTTTGGAACTTAGCCCATTTCATGAGAGGCATCACTCTCAATAAATGCCTATACTTGGATTAGAGGTGGTCTGACTCTGAATTCTTTTAGACAATTCCAAAACAACACATCATGAAACACCAGTAGTTTATGGCTAGGCACGCCACCACTGCAACAGTGATGTATGAAGCAAGCTGGAGAGATGTATATACAACAATACAGATTGTTTTCTGGGGTGGGGGGGAAGATTGGAAGCAAAAATAGAAGAATGATATACATGCAACTATAATCAGATGGGAAAAATTGAATGAGAATGGATCTAGATAATTCTCATGACTGAAAAAGTGGAATCATACTATATGCATTGAAAACATTTAGTTTGAATGTTATAGTGTTGTTGTTCAGACATATCAGTCATGTCCAACTCTTCATGACCCCCTTTAGGGATTTCTTGGCAAAAATACTGGAGTGGTTTGCCATTTCCATCTACAGCTCATTTTAAATGTGAGGAAATTGAGGGTTAGGTCACGTTCACAGGGTCATACAGTTTGTAAGGTCAAATTTGAACCCAGGGCTTCCTGATTCAAGACATGGCCTCTCTCCACTGCTCCATGTTACTGCCCAAATTTAAATATAAGTATTGACTGTGTTGATATTCAGTGTTAATCTTTCAGTAATAGATTAAGTTAATGATTTTTAAATTAAAAGATATCTTTTATTTTTACTTCAAATAAAATGTTATTGCCACCAGCAAAATCTGAAATCTTTCTGTAGACGATTTCAAATAATTGCCCAACACAGTAAAATACATTAAAATCACATATTAATGCATTTATCTGGGTTCAGGGAAATAAAAGTTTATATAAATCAAAGAATGAACAATTACATGGTTCATGGAGTAACCAGAGAATTTCTTCAGTGAATTTATTTGAAAAACTGCCTGTGAAATAACATTCTAAATTAACTCATAAAAGAAAATTTATTTGATTTTTTTTACCATGAAATATTTAATTAAAATACTCATGGATGGTTTTGTGGGTATGAATTAAAAATACTTACTAATAAAGGTCCTTAGGTCAAAAAACTTCTTAGGAATTAAACAATGGACCCAGAACAGATTGTCCAAAATCAAGTATTGTTAAATAGGTGAAGAATAGATTTTGTAAGGATAAGTCATCTAAATAATGGTGTTGTTCATACCTTTATACTCTCATTACATTGACTATTTTTTCTTTTTTTATATTTTCTATTTATCCTTTTTAAAACTAAATTTTTGTTTAATTTTAGTTTACATCATTCATTTTCACAAGAATTTGAGTTACAAATTTTCTCCCCTTCTTTCCACTACCCACCACCCCAAAACAGCTGCATACCCCCTCCCTCAATCTGCTCTATGCTATATCCTCCCTCATTGTCCCTCCAACTTTCCAGTAGGGCAAGATAGATCTCTATACTCCAGTGCCTGCATATCTTATTACCCAGTTGCATGTAAAAAAATGATAATATATATTTTTAACATTTGGTTTTAAAACTTTGAATTACATATTCTTTCCCTTCCTCCCTCATCACCCACCCTTACTAGGAAGATAAGCAATTCAATATAGGTTGTACATGTGTAGCTACGCAAAACATTTCCATAGTGGATATACTGTGAAAGAATGACCATTATTTCCTTCCACCCTATCTCACTCCCCACTTGTTCTATTCTCTACTTTGACCCTGTCCCTTTTCAAAAGTGTGTGCTTCTAATATTCCTCCCTATCCAACCTACGTTCCCTCCATCATCCCCCCTCTCATCACCTTCCCTACTACTCTCCTATAGGGCAAGATACCCTATTTAGTGTGTAAGTCATTCCCTCCGGAAGCCAAATTCAGTGAGAGTAAGGTTGACCCATTCCCTTTTGCCTTCCTGTTCTTCCCCTCTATTGTAACAATTTTCCCTTGCCTCTTTTATATGGGATAATTTACCCCATTCTGTCTCTCCCCATCTCCTCTTATTATATTGCCCTCTCACCTCTCAATTTCACCTTTTAAGTATCATCCCTTTCTATTTAACTGGTCCTGTGCCCTCTGTCTATGTATACCTATACACATATATACACACACTCACATATGTATTCATATGCCCATATACCCATATGTATATATGTATACATAAACGTGTGTATATATATATATATATATATATATATATACATATATATATTCCTTTCAACTATTGTTATACTGAGAAAAGTTTCATAGGTTACAATTATCATTTTTCCATGTAGGAATGTAAATAGTTCAACTTTGATAAGTTCTTTATAATTTCTTTTCCCTGTTTACATTCTCATGCTTCTCTTGCTTCTTGTATCTGAATGCCAGATTTTCAATTCAACTCTGGTTTTTTCATCAAGAAAGATTCGAAGTCCTCTATTTCATTGAATGACCATATTTTCCCCTGAAACATGATATTCAGTTTTTCTGGGTAGGTGATTCTTGGTTTTAATCCCAGCTCCTTTGACCCCCAGAATATCATATTCCAAGCCCTTCAGTCCCTCAATGAAGAAGCTGCTAGATCTTCTGTTATACTGACTGTGTTTCTACAATATTCAAATTGTTTCTTCTTGGCTGCTTGTAAAATTTTCTCCTTGATCTGGGAACTCTGGAACCTGGTTACAATATTTCTAGGAATTTTCTTTATGGTGTCTTTTTAAAGAGGGGATTGGTGGATGCTTTCAACCTCTATTTTGCCCTCTGGTTCTAAAACATGAGGGAAATTTCCCTTAAGAATTTCTTAAAGAATGATTTCTAGGTTCTTTTTTGGATCATGGCTTTCAGTAGCCCAGTAATTTTTAAATTATCTCTCCTGGATCTATTCTCCAGATCAGTTGTTTTTCAAGTGAGATATTCACATTGCCTTCTATTTTTTCATTTGTTTGGATCTGCTTAAAAGTATCTTGATTTCTCATAAAGTCACTAGATTTGTTTTGCTCCAGTCTAATTCTAAAGAAATGATTCTCCTCTGTGAGATTTGAGATTCTTTTTTCCATCTGGCAAATTTGGCTTTTTAAGGCATTTTTCTCCTCATTGGCTTTTTGAGCCTCTTTTGCCATTTGAGTTAGTCTCTTTTTTACGGTGTTATTTTCTTTAATCAGGTTGTTGACTCTCTTTTCATGATTTTCTTGCATCATTCTCATTTCTTTTCCCAATTTTTCCTCCACTTCTCTTATTTGGTTTTCAAAATCCTTCTTAAGCTCTTCTATGGCCTATAACCCGTTCATATTTTTCTTGGAAGTTTTTGGTGCAGGAATTCTGACTTCATTTTCTTCCTCCTGTTCCATGTGTAGATCCTTTTTGTCCCCAAAAAGGAATCCAAAGTCAGATTGTTGTGCTTGCTTTGCTTCCTTTGCTTACTCTTATTGCCACTCAATTACTTTACTTTTGAGCTTTTTGACACAGTAGAACTCTGATTCCCGAGAGGAGAGCTTTGTCCCAAATCACTCAGGTTTTCACAGCTGCCAGAACTATTAGTTGGCTGCCCTCTCTGAAGCCTCCACTGGCTCTTGTACCTCGTACCCACCCCAGGACATCCACCATAGACAGCAATCCAGATCCAAGCAGGTTAAAGCAAGAGCCATTACCCCTACAATCTGCAGTCCAGGGGCTCTGAAGCAGCCACACAGTGGTGGCCTCATGGCCTCCATGCCTCAGCTGTTTCTCTCTCCAGGGGGCTGAGGCCAGACCACACTCCCAGACTCCCTGTTCCCTAGGTCCACTAAGCTGTCACTTTGTCTTTGGCATTGATGGGTTGATAATTCTGGAAACCACCATAGCTGCTGGTGATCCACTCTCCTGAAGTCCCTCCAGCCATGGCTGGTTGGGCTGCTCTGGAACTAAAACCATGGGTTCATGCAAGGCTGGGCTGTGCTTCCAGCACACTGCAATGGACCCTTTCTGTTCACCTACCAGGCTATCGTCAGTGGGAGGTTTGTTTCTCTCTGTCATTTCGTGGGTTCTGTAGCCCTACAGTTTATTTATAGTCATTTTTATGGGTATTTTAGGTGGTTATGGGGGGAGCTCAGGGAGTTTTCCTGCTTCTATGCTGCCATCTACATTGACTATTTTTAATAAATTTCCTTTTCCATGAAGTCATAGTGTTCATGCACTCCACAAAATTGTTCACCTCAATAACCAAAATTACTGAAATACTTATGCAGAAAGTAGTTTTTTAGTGTATACATGTGTATGTGTTTATGTATGTATATATGTATGCTTATTTGTATAAAGATGCATTTTTGCATGTATCTATAAAGTCATAGGTAAATTGAATTTGACTAAAGAATTCCAAAAGTCTTTCTGTCAAGTAGTCATCTTAGCACACCGAATGGATTAGTACAAATAATCTTGAGTCTTTACCTCATTATTCACATATAAGTAACTTGAGCAAACGAAACATATTTTATAATGACAGTTTAGCCACAAATACAACCAAATTTATTGTAAACCATGTGCCCTCCATGTTAGAAGAGCATATTAATTCCAGGAAAGCAACCAAAAATAATAGAAGACATGAACACACTAATTAATAGTGATGGACATACTTTACAACTACTGAACAATTTTCTTAAAACCTTCCCTTTTTAATACCATTCTGATTGCAAACTTGCAATAGCTCTCATTGCCACTAGGATCAAGCCTAGACCAGTCAATGAGACATACAATCTGGAACCCACACAAATTTATCTTCTACTATTTCCCTATATAAATCCTCTAGTCTACTCCAAGAATATACCATGTGCTGTTCCTCCCCTGTGCCTTGGTTCACATTTGTACTTCTTAAAGAATTCTCTTCCCACTTCTCTTCATTTATACAAGCCTTACTCTTTTTCAGGGAGCATAAGTTCTACCTCCTCTGAATCTGGCCTTGACTGCACCAATTCTCAGAGATCCTTCTTCTTTCAACTTCTATAGCACTCGTTTGGGGCATATCTACATCTTTTCAACTGTGGTTGAACAGAGCATGAGCAGAAATTCTCTGCCTGCTTTAGGTTGACCATATGAAAGCTACTTAGGACTGTGGAGGCTTAAGTTCTCTGAGGATGACAAACTCTTTGCTTCTTCCTATGTGTCATATGGGACTCAGCAATTTTGCATTTTTGATATGACAAACCTTCTCCTCATTGTTCTTTGAGAGGAATTATCCAGTGAGTTACTAGACTTTTTAAAAAGCAAGTACTTCCCTTTCACTTCACTTTTCCACTCTTGCATGGTAGTAGCATTCTTTCCTCCACTAGATTTTCCATGAGAAGTAGAGGTCTGTAGTCAGAGGCAGGGCACAGATAATTTATACTTGTTCCCTCTACCCAGGATGGTATGACCATGAGAACAAGATAGGTAAAGCCAAAGTTCTGCCCAGGTGACTTTGAGCTTGGATTTGGTGTTGACAGTTTTGTGCTTGATCTTTCATGATCTTGAGGAAACAAGCATTAACGACAAAATAAATGTGGCCAGGCTTGGGGGCCACTGTGTGAATTAAGAAGTTAGAAGATCCTAGGTCCACCAGAAGAAACCAATTTATGGCATGGAATTTACTGAATCAGAGATGATGCCACTAAAAGGGGAAAGAGCGCAATCCTGGGTCCAGCTTGCTGTAACATTGACTTTTATAGAGACAATGAGGAGTATAAAATGACTAATCAGAATTCACGCAAATTGTTTCATGTTAAATAGTTTTAAGTACCAACTCCTTGCAGCATGAGAAATACAAATACTTGCTTGGTTTGTTTCTGTATTTTTTTCTTTTCGTTTTTGGGTAGGAAATAAATATTTGGACAAAACCTGATTCATATTATATATACAGCAGCTTTCTCCTTTGCACTTGCAAGAGACCCTAGATATGAGGTATAATCTATGTTAAAAAATATATCTACCCCCAAGGATACCAGCATAGGGCTTTACCAAACTGAAAAATGTGAGAAAAATGAGTCCAAATCTTCTCATTAGAGACCAGGTACCCCAAGATTAAGCTTCAGACAAATGATATGTCTGGAATCAGAGCATAAGAGCCCCTTAGTATAAAGGGATCTCCAGCAGTGCACCAGCCCTTTGGGCCCAGTAGCAGCTTATTTATTGGATCACTTACTTATTTGTCCTGTTAATTAGACCATCAGTTTCTCAGTCACAAGAATCATATCTTCAAGCTGCATAGTGACTGACTTAGAAAACCTCATATTAGCATTATGCTCTTTTGTATTTTTATTTATTTTCTTAAATATTTTCCAATTACATTTTAATTTACTTCTGACTATACTCTGGAATGCTGCCTGGGCTATATTTGATGCCTCTGGCTTAAACTACTACCTGTAAGCAAATAATTCCCAAATGTGTGTCTCAAATCACATTTCCAGTGGACTTTAGGAATAATCTCCTCTCATTGGTGTCCCACTTCCACCTCAAAAATCATGTCCAAAACCAAGTTTATCACCTTTTCTACTAAGCCTGTTCTTCCTTCTGATTTCACTAATTCTGTCAATATCCATATTATTCCTCTGGTCTATAATGTTCAAACACTTGGTGTTATCTTTGATTTTGGTTTCCCTCAATTCTCACCTCCAAATTTTCACCAATTTCTATCAGTACAGTAGATAGAGAGCTGGATTAGGAAACAGGAAAGGTCAAGTGAAGATCACCCTCAGACACTTAGTAGCTATGTAATGTTGCTTAATCCTCTTTTGCTTCATTTCTCAAATCTATAAAATGGGGATAATAATAGCACCTCTCTTAAAAGGATTTTGTGATGATAAAATGAGATAACAAAGTGCTTTGCAAACTTTAAGGTACAATAGAAATGTTATTATTATCATCATTGTTTTTATAAATTAATTCTACTTTTATCATACTTCTTAATCCAGTTCTTTCTCCCCATATCCACTGCTACCTTAGGAAGTTGACTATAAAACTAGCAAAACCTGGGTTTGAGTTCAGTTGCTGATGCATACTGGCTTTGTGACCCAAGGCAAGTCATTTAACTTCTCAGTGGTCTGGTTAACTCTCTAAAGACTATATGTTGTAGATAAATTACCACCCTGGATTGAAAAGGAGAGTTTTCATGTCAGGGGAAAGAGGTATTTAGGATATATTTTTAAGCTTAATTTGCATTATTGTTATTTCCTCTGTCATTCTTATCTCTAAACATTTAGCAAAACAATAAATCATTTAAGATCTGATTTGTAGTGTCTGCTGATTTTTGAAGTGTAAATGCTTCTACTGAAAATTTAACAATTGGCTCTTATTAGCCAATTCAGTATGGCTCCAACACATGCCTAGTTTCAGTCAGGCACACAAGCTTTCCATCTGTTATCCTTTGCTCTCACTGCAGAATTATACATCAATAGTATAAAAATCATAAAAGAAATGTATATTCAGAAAAGAAATTGGGGTCATATATATACCAAGAATAAAAAGAAACAAATCAAAAGACTGTGTGCTCTAGGAGCCAGTTGGGCCTAAAAGAAGGATCCCAGAGCATTGGGTGGGTCCCCTCTGGACCATATATCAGAAATTGTGGACAACAATCACAGGATGATAAGGCATAGATTGATTTCATTCTGTGTTCTCTGAAGGGATTTTAGATCCTTTGAAATAGTGAAGAATTATACCAATTATATTTGTGTCTCAAGCTATATTTTATCTATGTGCTAAAGCATCAAGGAAATGTATTTTTAATGTTTAATTTTTTAAAACTTAAATATATCTCACATTTCTTCTTTCTGGAAGTGTTAATAGCACATTGCTATATGATAGCAATTTGTGACTGTGGGTGAAAATAAAAGTATAAAAGCACAGTCATACTGAGTCCAGATATACTTTGCATGTTTTTTTTATCTTATTTCAGGTTGACTGGAAGAGATTTTAAGATTTTTATGCACTGAAATTAAAATTTGTCTGACTAGTGGTCTTTCTTACAGGGGCTTAGAGATGTTAAAATTGAAAGTCACTACTCTAATGGATTTGTGATGTCTTTGAGGCTGGTGCAGTTCCATCTGCACTATCAAATACTATATGATATACATACTTCTCCTTTCATAAATCCTCCATAGAGAATATACCATGATGCATTGGAAGCCTTTCTCTTATTCTTGCTCTATATTTCATGAATACTAAACTGTTCATCTCCTATCTGGCATTCTCATTACATCACCAAACTACTCCTTTTTCAAACAATGCATTACCTTGACAAATTCTGGACCACAAGTCATCATTTCATCGTGGGTTCTCTCCCAGTACCTTAAGTTGCTAAAACTTTCCACTTTAGAGTTGTATGCCATCTAACCTCTGCATTTTGTGCCTAGATATTTATTAATTTTCTTCCTCATTAGAAAGCAAGCTCCTTGAAGGTAGGCAATGTTTTTTGTTGTTGTTTTCTTTGTTATCTCAAGCACTTAGTGCCATGCATTATATTAGTAAGTGATTAATTAATGCTTATTCATTGATTCATAATATGGTACAATCTACTTATATTCACCAAGTATCTTTCTATTAATCCTTGGTACATTTACAAGTCTGATTCTTCTAAGAAATATGTGTGTCTGTGAATACACACATATACATGCACACATGGGCATATATACACACATAATCTATCCATCCATCCATCGATTTATCTGCCATTCAGAAAACAATCTATAGAACTTTGCCACCTATTTCAGAGAAAGTTATACATTAAAAGATCATTTCATCTTCGCAATAAGAGTGATGAAATTGAAGCTTGGAAAGATTAAGTGATTTGCCCAAAGACACAGTAATTTTGCCAAAGCAAGACTAGAAAGTCAGGCAGCCAATAAACATTTATTAAGCACCTACTGTGTTCAGGTACATTACTAAGTGTTGGAGATACCAAAAGAGGCAAAAGATAGTTCCCACTCTTAAGGAGCTCATAATCTAATGAAAGGAGAACAAAAAAGAGAAACTCATATATTTTGCCTACTGGGATGGTTCTCTTCCCACTGCATCATGGTTTTTACATTAACTATAAATTACTATCCTTTTATTTCTGAGTATGAAGCCAAGAAATATAATGTACATATCTTGCTTTAAAATGATTTTTGTATTCTCTGCAAAAAGAGAATAATTTTCCTTAATAACTATATTTTGCCACAAGATTTGAAATATAAAATTGATATAGAAACTACCCAAGGCATTAATAATTTAATTTTAAAAGTCAAAAGACACAGTATACCTAGTAAAACATACTCAAATAATTTATTTTACATTTGGGATTCAATGATTAATATTTAGATTAGTAAATAAATAGATAATAAACATACAGATAGATAGATAGATAAAAATTTAACATGAATTTTATATCTTGAGGTGGTCAAATAACAAGACTATTTTTATCCAAATTGTCTCGACCAAATAAATGAGTCCCAAAATTGACTTTTTAGGGTCCTTGATTTATAGGATCACGTAAGTTTAGAATTTTTTAAAAAGAAAAGTAAAGAAAAAACCTGGTCCAACATACTCATTTCCCAAATTAAAAAAAAAAAAAAGGTCCTATAAATGACCGAAATCACATTAAAAAAATGTTAGGACAAATCTTACATCAATACAATAATATAGAAAGAAAGAAGGTCTACAGTTTTAAAAAATGTTGTGGAAAATGTGAATATTAATCATGCTGACATATATAATTTTATACTGTTCATGAAAGTGTATTATTTAGGAGCTATATTTTATAACAGATTAAGGTATCTGAGCGCTTCTGTACAAAATAGTCGACTAATTTGATAAACTTAAAGGTCTAGTCAGAAATGAAGTAGTAATTGAATCAGGAGAATTCTGAACTACTAGAGAGCATATTTTTAGAAAGTTAATTGATTTTATTTAAAGCCACATACATTTCATTTTAAATTCTATTGATAAGTATAAGTATTCAAATAGATAAACAAAGCCAAAAGAAATGGGATTTGTGAAAATGAAACAAAAAAAATGCTAGTTGGTAGAGTCAGTCTTCATAAGATCAAATAAGTCCTTATATGGATTCGAAGTTTTCATTGTGACAACTGAGAATTTTGATGGTGTGGCTTTTATGATTCTTGTTTCATGAGGTATTGTGGGATGTGATAATGATCTAATAATAATTTAAAAAATCTTCACGTTGCTCTGTATACAAACTGCAACCAGGATCAAAATGGTCAGATAATTGGCTCTGTTGAATATGACAGCTGGTCATTAACAATCTCAAGATGTTCTGAGTGGGTGGATTCAATGTAAAGTTTGTTTCCAAAAGAGTCTAGATTTGTGATATTTAGGGATGAGAACGACCACAGAGACTTGGGTCTGAAATCCAGCATTTAAATGAGATTTAGAAATAGAAGATGTTTTGAAAAAAGAAAAAGAAAACTGGGTCTTAATAAATGTGTAAAAGACTACAAAGAAGGTCAGAGTCTTTCCAAGTATAAAGGAAGATATGTTTGGGTAGGAGAAAGTCATAAATTGAAATTAAGGTTAGCTATGTGGTAAAAAAGAATAACTCTACAAGTATGAGCAAATTAGAAGTGTGTGTGTGTGCGTGTGTGTGTGCGTGTGTGTGTGTGTGTGTGTGTAACAGAGAGGAGTTTGGTGGAAAAAACTTATGAATTCATGGTGTCAGTTTTGAGATATTGGCAAACCATCTATTGTATTTCCATAAATTATACAAAAAATTTACACACACATATGTACATATATATGTGTTTATATAGGTGTATACATAGATATATGTATACACCTACATAAAGATAGATAGATAGATAGATAGTTATCCCTTCCATATCACAGGGGATAAGGGCATAACAAAGAAGAAGTCTGAATTGTTGTAGTATTAAAAGATAAAATGTGTTGATACCATACAATACTATAAATATATTTTATACATTTCTGAGTTTCTAAAATTTTTCTGTGTTGTCTGCTGGCCTTCATTTGTTGTCCGTGGCTTCCACAAAACTCCCCCAAAATTCCCATGTAATTTCTTATGCCAACAGCTAATAGGGAAAGTTACAATGTGGAAGGGATTAATTGTAGATAGATAATAAAATGATACAATCAAAAACATTTTGATAGGCCAGACATCCAATGCAGAATACTGTGTTAAAACTTTAAGGACCTCTGAAAGCAGATTTCTCCCTGATAAAAGGAAGGAGATGAATTAGACTATCTCTAAAATCCCTTCTAGCACTAATATTCTATTATTCTATTCAGAAGACAATGGTTTTACATATGCACTATCCAATCCCATTTATTCACTAGAGGAAGAACAGCCTGTTGTAAATGTCTAAAGAGGTATGCATGATATAGAGGAAGGTCCTTGCCCCAATATTTAATGAACAAAAATGTTCTAAACTTATACGTTCTCTCTCCACAAATATTGTATCACAGAGTGTAGTGCAGCTGGGGAAAGGAGCAGATAGTGATGATGGCACTCTAATAATTCCATCCCATTTTTGCCATTGGCAAAGCAGTTAGCAACTGGGGGTTTTGAGTGAGAGACCCACTTCAAACGAACAAAAACAAAACCAAAAAAAACAAACAAACATATTTTGCCCAGGAGACAGTCGTTCATTCCCCTGAAATGTTACCATTCAGTCTTCTAAGTCTAATTCCATACACATGTGTACATATATATTTATGTATGTATATCACATATATGGATTTAGACACACATATTCTAATTTTATATATATACATATATGAAATATATGTGGAATTAGTCTTCCTATATATGGAATTAGACTTAGAATATATATGTGTGAGTATATATTATGCATGCATGTGTATAATGTATATGCACACATATGTATACACATGTTCATGCAACATAAGATATGTGTTATATATAAATATACATATCAGTGTTGTCTTGTGCATGTATTATGCATGTGTATAAATGCATGTGCATGTACTTTAATCAGTACATTTTGCTAATACTGAATCATCCTGCCATTACAATATTCACAAATCAATCATAGAAACAGAAGTCACCTGCTTTCATAGCCTTGAATACATTTTTGTTATCAGTGAGGTTAAGTGACTCCTATATTTTAACATTAAGTTTACAATTACTACTTCATACCTTATCTTCATGGAAACATAAAGACATTCTTCAGGCTTTTAGATTACCAGGATAATTAGAAACAACATCATTGTTTACCCCAAAGGTGAAATCTAGGAGCTTCACACACACACACACACACACACACACACCATTTAATCACTGGTGAGTAGGTGACACAGCAGCAAGCACCTCAACATCCCCAGGGTGGCTGCCAACACAGGTTCTTAGATCTGCTTTTCTAAAGGAAAGCAACTCAAAATGGGTTAACAAGCTTACTTTAATTAATCAAACATATATTGTTTGCCTAGTTCAGGGGAAAAAGGTCAGCACCCCGAATTTCAAAGTCAGAGCCCTGAACTTCAGAGTATACAGACAAAAGTTACAAGAGAGAGAAACAGATCAAGCAGAGAGGCTTCCAAACTGTCCAAACATTACATCCATACCAAATCACAGTTACCAGAGAAGGAAGTATCAACATCTGGGTTTTCAAAGCCAGGGGGCTCTCAATGGCTGCCCAGAGTCTCATATGGTCAAGTCACACAACACTTCTCAAAGTGAGCCCCAAAGCAAAGCCTTACATCAAGGATTATATAGCCTTCTCCTGGGTCAGAGAATGTAACCATCCTCTTGACCCACTGCCCAATCACACAACATCGAGGTGTGAGCATTCCTGAAAACCAAGCCTCCCACCACAGGCTCCATGTATCAGCCTATTAGGGGGCAGAGTACATTTTCACATCAAGGAAGGTTCTCAGATTTCTTGAGCCTATCAAAGGGCCTAGGGGCAGGGAAGATCTTTAAATTTGCATTTCCATTACAGGTGATTAAATTCAAGAACATTTTAGGACCTATTCAATGGCTTGTACTGTACTAGGTACTTGAAATACAAAGATGGAATCAGCCCATTTCTGCAAAGAGGCTATAATCTAATAAGGAAGATAAGATATGGAGATAAATAACTATGATACGAATTAGATTATATCAGTCAATAAACATTTCCAAAGCACTTGCTATGTTCTAGACACTGTGCTATGTGAAAAAGGAGAAGTACATACCAAGTGCTATGATAAATTCTAGAGACAGATCATTTCAATAAGTTAGCATCAGGAATCACTTTATAGAGGAAGTGGGTCCTGAGTTGGTCTTTGAAAGAAGGGACCAATTTTTTTTTCTTTTTCAAAATTTTATTTTAGACTCAAATGCTAGAATAGAAATAGAGAATAGAGAAAAGAAACAAAAACATGTCATAAACTTAAATATTGGAACTTAAATACAAAGTTAGAAAGAAAAAAAGGCATGTCATATTCATAGCAGAACATAAGAGAAGATTCAAAATATGCAACAATGAATCTTCATTTCAAGAAAGCCTATATGATAAATAATACTCTGTGTTGAGAATTGTCCATCTTTCCTTTGTGTCCTTGTGAGTTTTCTTTTGTTCTCTGCTGTGTACTTTTTTACTTTGTTCTTTTTTCTTCCCTCCCTGTCCATTCCATCCTCCCCCTAGGAGGGCACAACAAAGTTTGTATATGTTTCTCCATAGCTATATACATATATATACATATATATACATATATATATATACACATATATGCACATACACATATATGCATACATATATGAACATATACTTTCCCAAACCTATTCTATTCCTGGTCTTTGTTTTTATGTATGTGCGTGTCTCATTTCCTATCCCTCCTACCTCTCTACTTTACTTTTACCCACTATCTTGCTCTCATTGCCTACCCTCCTCCAAGGATCCAAGGTAATTTGAAGATCCCTTTGTCTTGGCCAGCGAACAGGTTCTTAGCACTTAGTTTCAAGTTAATTATTATCAAGCCTCTGTTAAGAAACAGAAGATATGGAGCTCCTAGGTGGCACAGTGCATATAGCACCAGCCCTGGAGTCAGGAGGACCTGAGTTCAAATGTGATCTCAGACACTTAACACAAAAACTAGCCATTGGACCTTGGGCAAGTCACTTAACCCCAATTGCCCTTCCAAAAAGCCAAAAAAAAAAAAAATTGGGCAGCTAGTTGGCATAGTGAATAAAGCACCAGCCCCGGAATCAGGAGAACCTAAGTTCAAACATGGCCTCAGACACTTAACAAAAAAAAAAAAACCTAGCCATGTGACCTTGGGGAAGTGACTTAAATCCAATTGCCCTCCAAACAGCAAAAAAGAAAAAAAGAAACAGAAGATATGAAGCCCTGTTGCTGATGTAACAGGAAGGGGCTGAACAGGGAGGACCTACTACCATATATAAGGGAAAGCACCAGCTAAGAGAGGACAGAATTTCTCTCAGCAAGCATCTGGAGGCTGGGCTGCTATTGCTGGACTGAAGACTGAACTGAGAATTGAGAAGAACTGAGAAGAGAAATGAGAATTGAGAACTGAGACAGAATTTCTTAGAGCAAGTAGTGTGGAAGCTGGAGAAAATGATTTTGATTTTGAGAACAGAACTTGTGGTGGTGGAGCTTCTTCAGAGAACCAGCCATACTCCTGCTGAGAACTTCTGAGGGCCAGATGGAGCTGCCAGAGGAAGCATGACTGTTATGTCTGTACTTTGTCTGTTTTGGGTCTATGTTGATTTCACAGGCAGAAAGTGAATTGAAATGATAGTGCCAACCATGTGTGTGAATATTGTTTTAATTCTCCTAAGCTTGATGTACGTAGATATTGTTATGACTCTGTAAAGTTTTCTTTTACAAGGAACAGAAACTGTGAAAGACTTGAGGTGGACTGGACACCTTGAGCTCCTATGTGGAGTAAGAACGGCATAGAGAGCTAGACAAGGAACTGGGACTATTTGCCTTTGAACTCAGGTGGCAGTTGATTAGATTTAGGCAGGAGCTGGGACCATGGAAGAGGGACCATGGAAGTTGACAGCCTGCCTCGAGTCAAGATGAAAAGAACTCTCCTTGGGTATTTAATACTGATTGATGAAATTGTAACTTAATTGTGACCTAGGGGTGGATGGTATGTGTACTTTCCACCACCACTTAAGAGGGTACTGATGATATTGTAACTTGATTGCACCCCATGGGTGGAAGACTTTGACCTCTGTATTTTGGGATTGAATTAAGGAGGTACTAAACAATTGAGTTACTAAATGAATGTACTTTGTTAAAACTATGTGACCACTTTGGTGAAAACTACATGGCCATTTTAGTATTAAGTTGTTAAATTGTGACATGGTGAATGCTGTGTTTTGATTTTCTGTGAATGTTTTGCTCTGGTTTGTTATTGAATAAATAGAGTTTACTATAATGTGTAATCAGAACCTTGAAAAGCTGTTAACAGCAGCAGTCCTCTGGAAATCTGCTCAGGCTTGGCTTTACAGATTCCTCCCCTATTCTCCCATTCCTTCTCTGCCCCTATTTACCTATTTCCTCACCCTGCCCTCAAATGCTCCCTTCCTTGTCCTCATCCCCCTCCCTATGACCCTAATATTTTACTTCTTCTGAATTTAGAAGACTTTCATACTCTTTTAAATATATATGTACTGTTGCTCTAAAACCCATTCCTGATGAAAGTAGGTTACAAGAACTACCAACCCTCCTCCCCCATCTAATCCCTGTGCATCAATTCTTCCTCTTGCACATCATTTATATAAAATACTCTTTTTAGCTGTTCCTGACTGGATTTACTTTTTAAATTCATATCATATTCAGGTTTACCCCAATCTTTCTTATGAACTACCCAATTATCAATAAAAATCTCAGGCATACATCTTACATTTCTCATATATAAAAAGTAAATGGTCTGTCCTTATGGATCCCTTTTAATCAGTCTTTGTTATATACCTTATATTTCTCTCAGTTCTGGTATGTCAAATTGTTTATTAGTTTCAGGATTTTTTTAAACAAAGTCTTGAAAGTCTGCGAGTTTCTCAAATGTCTGTTTTTTTGTTGTTCAAGATAATACTTAATTTTTCAGGGTATGATATTTTGGGCTAGAGCCCCATTCTTTTGCTCTTTGAAATGTTGTGTTCTAACACCTGAGTACCTTTAATGTCTCTGCTGCTAAGTTTTGTGTAATTCTAATTGTGGCACCATCATATTTAAATTGTTTTAATCTTGATGTTTCTAATTTTTTTTCTTTGACCTGGGAGCTTCAAGATTTGGCTATGACATCGTGATGAGTTGTCCTCATAGGATCTCCTTTATGTGAAAATCAATGGATTTTTTTCTATTTCTATGCTCCTTCCTTGTTCTAATGCTTTGGGACAATTTTCTTTAATTATTTCTTGTATTATTATATCAAGATGCTATTTTTGTTGCAACTTTCAATTAGTCAAATTATTTTTATATGATTTTGTCTTAAACTTTTCTCCAAATCTGTTGTTTTTTTCTTATGTTTCACTTTCTCTTTTATTTTTTCATTATTCATATTTTATTTAATCATTTCTTGATCTCTTTTAATTTCACTTGCTTTACTTTGCCCAATTCTAATTTTTTTTTTTTCCAAATGCTTTATTAACTTCTGGTTTACATCATTCATTTCGAACAGATTTTGAGTTAAAAATTTTTCCCCATTTTTCCCCTACCCACCACCCCAGAATAGCAGACCCACAGGATATCCCCTCATCCAATCTGCTCTCTCCCATATCTTCTCCCATGACCCTTTGACTTTTCCATTAGGGCAAGGTGAATCTCTGTGCCCCAATGCATGCATATGTTATCTCCCAGTTACATGCAAAATAGTACTAATAATAGTACTTATATATATTTGAAACATTTAATTTTAAAACTTTGAATTCCAGATCCCTTCCCTTCATCCCTTGTCACCCATTCCCGCTGGGAAGATAAGCAATTCAGTATATGTTGTACATGTATAGCTACACAAAACATTACCATAGTAGATATATTGTAAGAGATTAGCTATATTTCCCTTCTACCCATGCCACCCCCATGTGGTTCATTCCCTACTTTTATCCTGTCCCTCTTCAAAAGTGGGTTCCTCCAACCTCCTACCCCCAGCATACCCTCCCCTCCCTCATCCCCCTTCTCATCCCCCTCCCCCCTTCTCTTCTGCAGGGTGAGACATCCAATTTAGTATGTATATCATTCTCTCCCTGGACCAAATTCAATGAGATTATGGTTTTGCTTTTTTGGCTTCCTGTTCTTCCCCTCCCCTGCAACTACTTCCCCTTGCCTCTTCTACATGAGATAGTTTACCCCACCCTGTCTCTCCCCATCTCCTCTTGCCACATTCCTCTCTCACCTCTTAACTTCACCCCTTAAGTATCATCCCTTCCCACCAAATTCGACCTGTGCCCTCTATCCATGTATACCTGTAAACATATATACACACATTCACATATGTATTCATATGCCCATATACCCTTCTTCCATTATTTTCATACTGAGAAAGGTTTCATCAGTCACAGTTATTGTTTTTCCATGTAGGAATGTAAATAGGTCAACTTTGATAAGTTCCTTTTGATTTCTTTTCCCTGATTACCTTCTCAGGCATCTCTTGCTTCTTGTGTCTGGATGTCAAATTTTCTATTCAACTCTGGTTTTTTCCTCAAGAATGCTTGAAAGTCATCTATTCCACTGAATGACCATATTTTCCCCTGAAACAAAATACTCACTTTTGCTGGGTAGGTGACCCTTGGGTTCAGTCCCAGCTCTTTTGCCCTCTGGAATATCATATTCCATGCCCTTTGATCCCTCAGTGTAGAAGCTGCCAGGTCCTGGGCTATTCTGATTGTGTTTCCACAATATTGAAATTGATTCTTCCTGGCTGCTTGTAGTATTTTCTCCTTGATCTGGGGATTCTGGAACCTGGTTATAATATTCCTGGGAGTTTTCTTTTTGGGATCTTTTTCAGGAGGTGATCTGTGGATTCTTTCAACCTCTATTTTGCCCTCTGGATCTAAAACATCAGGGCAATTTTCCTTGAGAATTTCTTGAAGGATGATTTCTAGGTTCTTTGTTTGATCATGGCTTTCAGGTAGTCCAATAATTTTTAAATTATCTCTCCTGGATCTATTTTCCAGGTCAATGGTTTTTCCCATGAGATATTTCACATTGCCTTCTATTCTTTCAATTGCTTGGATTTGTTTAACAGCATCTTGATTCCTCATAAAGTCACTAGCTTCCATTTGCTCCAGTCTAATTCTGAAGGAATGAATCTCCTCAGTGAGCTTTTGAGATTTTTTTTCCATCTGGCAACTTCGGCTTTCTAAGGCATTCTTCTCCTCATTGCCTTTTTGAGCCTCTTTTGCCACTTGAGTTAGTCTATTTTTTAAAATGTTATTTTCCTCAGTCAGGCTGTTGACTCTCATTTCATACTTTTCCTGCATCCTTCTCATTTCTCTTTCCAATTTTTCCTCCAATTCTCTTATTTGGTTTTTAAAATCCTTCTTAAGGTCCTCTATGGCCTGTAACCCGTTCATATTTTCATTTGGGGCTTTTGGTGGAGGATTTCTGACCTCCTCCTCTTCTATGCTTTGATCCTCTTTGCCCCCCAAATAGGAGTCTAATGTTGAATTGTTCTGTTTATTTTGTTTCCTTTGCCCAGGCATGTGGCCACTTAATTACTTGACTTTTGGGCTTGTTGCCACAGTAGGATTCTGCCACCAGACAGGGGAGCTTTGTTCCCAAAAGTTGGGGTCTTCTCAGCTGCTGGAGGTATTAGTTGGGTGCCCTCCCTGAAGCCCCCACACTCTTGCAAGCTGGACACACCCCCAAGACCTCCACCCCAGACCTCAATCCATATCCAGGGAGGTTAAAGCAAGAGGGATTACCCCCCAGACTGATCACTGGATCCCCCTACAGTTTGCAGGTCTGGAGCTCAAGCTGCAACTGAAGCTGCAAAATGGTGGCTTGCTGCAGCTCCTCAGCTGCTTCTTGCCCCCAGGGGAAGAAGCTGACATGTTCTCCCAACGAGTTCCAAAGTCCATAGGGCACTGACCTCTCCCTTTGTCCTAAGCATCTATGTGTTGGTAATTCTGGAAAAGCCATGGCTGCTGGTGTTCTAGGGCCCCTCCAGCTGGCTGCTGGTCCAGCTGCCCTGGGGCTAAAACATCTGACTCTCACAGGCCTGGGCTCAGATCCCAAAGCTCTGCACTGGCAGCTCCCTGACGAGGTGCTGGACTGTCCTCAGCAGGAGGTTAGCTTCTCTGTGTCATTCTGTGGGTTTTGGAGCTCCAGAGATTGTTCAGAATCCCCTTTTACATAATTTTGAAGTGGTGTGGGCCGGAGCTCTGTGAAAGTGCTGTTTCTACTCCACCATCTTGCCCAATTATAATTTTCGAGGTTTCATTTTTTTCCTTAAGATACTGGATCTCCTTTTCTAGTTGGTTAACTTTGCTTTCATACCGTTGTTTGTCTTGGATTATTCTTATTTTCTTTTTCAGCTTTTCCTCCATCTCTTGTCATTTGATTTTTAAAGTCTTTTTTAAGATTTTCTATAAATTCTTCTGGAACAGGTGACCATTTGATATTGCTCTTTGGGGGCTTCTTTACTCCAATATCATTTTCTGAAGATGAACCCTGGTCATCTCAATTCCCATAATAGGTTTCTATGGTTGGATTCGTTCTCCTTTGCCTACACATTTTTGTGGTGATAGTTTAAGTCTTTGTAGCTACCTCTAGCCCTGGGTTATGGGAAATGGTGCCTCTCACCCCATATCTTCAGTTTCCCTCTAGCCTATATCCAAAGCCAAACATCCAATCTCCTGTAAGTGCCCACACCCAGGGGCTTTCTGCCCCACAGCTTTTGCATTCACCAGGCATGTCTTATTACTTCTCACCCCCATCAAGCACAGCTAGGTCTATCATTCCTGGTAAGCAGAGGTTCTCTTAATCATCCAAGTGTCAGACAACCAACTGCCCTCACTATCCTGCAGGTAAAAGTTTCAGAGGCTGGGCAAGAGGCAGCTTCTCAAACCAACTAAAGCCAGGACTTGCTGCTTGTTGTTTAAGAGGCTTGGTGCTTGTAGTTAAAATAGAACCTAGCCTAGAGGTTTTTTATTATTCACAGGAACTAAACCTCTTCCTGGTATTTTTCTTTTGATCTTCTCAAATTGACCCAGGAGGACCTTGATTTATCACCACCTACACTTTGTTCACTCTAAGGTGCAATTTTAACTCTTTTGTGGGGGAAAATCTTGAGAGCTTAGAATTTTCTAACCTACTGTGCAATCCTCCCAGAATCATCTCCAAGAAGAGACCAGTTTTATCAGGCATAGATGGGAATAGGGCTTGATTAAATAAGCATTCAAAAACTGATATAAGTCAGAAGACTTAAAGTTTTAAATAATCAATGTAGTAGGGTTATATTTCAAATTTTTAATATATATTTGTATGAATAATATAAAAAGAAACATCCTACATAAAGGGGAGGTGAATCATTTTTATAATGATAATCTTTTTATAATGACAATAGATCCAACACCCATGTATGTACAAGGTATTGGAATTTGATATTGTGTATCTTCTGGAACTGAATTATATCAGTAGAAGCTATATGGAACATTAAATCATAGAAGTTTGTATAGGAAGGAAGTGGCACTAGAGTAGAGAATACCATAACAGGCTAAGATGACTACTCAGGCAAAAGCAATGCAGACATAGGTGTTTTGACAACAATCCTTGGACCACAACCAATGCCACCAAAATCCATATAGCAATCATTCCCAAGTTGTTCAGATTTGTTTTGCTACCTGACATTACTGTTAGACTGATAATTTGCAAGACAGTAGAAGAGGCCTTAATGAGCTGCTGCTAGGTATAAGGTGCTGTGTATTTATTAGTTGCTGGGGGAATAAAAAGAGATATAAAATTCCACTCTGGAATGTAAGAAAGTCATAATATAATTGGAAAGACAAAAGACAGCAATCATTTATTAAGTACCAACACTATACTAAGCACTGTGCTAAGCTCAGGGTATGCAGTCAGTCTGTCAATAAGCATATAAGTATGTACTATATTAGGTTTATAGTAAATTTGGTATGTGCAAAACTGAACTTACTATCTTTTTCCTAAAACCATTCCCTTTTTCATAACTTCCCTATTTATGGGGGTAAATAATTTACAGAGACAAGTCATGAGAATTAAGATGGATTGGATTTTGGAAAGGCTTCCTTAAGAAGGTGGGATTTTAGTTGGGATCTGAATGAAACCAAGGAAGCTAGGAGGTAGAGATAAGAAGGGGGAACACTGGGGCAGCTAGGTGGCACAGTGAATACACCATCAGCCCTGTAGTCAGGAGGACCTGAGTTCAAATCTGACGTCAGACACTTAACACAAAACTAGCCATGTGACCTTGGGCAAGTCACTTAACCCCAATTGCCTTACCTTCCCCCTTCAAGAAAAGCAAAAAGCAGAAGAAGAAGAAAAAGGAGGAGGAGGAGGAGGAGAAGGAGGAGGAGAAAGAAGAAGAAGAAGAAGAAGAAGAAGAAGAAGAAGAAGAAGAAGAAGAAGAAGAAGAAGAAGAAGAAAGAAAGAAAATTGAAAATTTTAGGGAATAGGGAACAGCCAGAGAATGTGTCTGGAACAGAGAAGAGCTGTCTAATTTGTGGAAACAGAATGGAGGCCAGTGTCACTAGACTGAAAAAGAAGATGGGGTGGGGGATGATGTAAGGTATAAAAAGACTTGAAAGTTAGAGAGGGGTTAAGTATGAAGGACTTTTGACCATTTGATCCTGGAGATGGAAGGACAAAAATGAAACTACCCTAGTCCTCAAAAAGCTTACATTTTATTGGGAGGGAAGAGCATGTGCAAATATAAGCAAATAAAAAGAGAATATATCTAGGCATGGAGTAGTGGGGGGAAAGGAAGAGGTAAGGTATGAAAGTGTAGAGAAATAAATATGAAATGAAATGTCAAGTGTCAACAAGTGGGCAAGTTTGGATGAACCATAAACTTTATAGAAGGAAATTCACATGTAATAAGTTTGGAAAGATAAGCTAGTGCCAGATTGTGTCTCTAGTGCCACACCGCCTCAGTATCTATAAGTGGCACATTAAAGTAAAGCTTAAAGTTGTCTTGTAATGGAAATTAAAAATATATAATACCTCCAGCAATTGGAAAAATGCCAGCATTTGGGAGGGAAGCTCCCCTGTCTGGTGGCAGAGTCCTACTGTGGCAACAAGCCCAAAAGTCAAGTAATTGAGTGGCAACATGCTTAGGAAAAGGAAACAATATAAACGGAAAAAATTCAACATTAGACTACTACTTGGGGGGCAAAGAGGATCAAAGCATAAAACAGGAGGAGGACTGTGAGGTCAGAAATCCTGCACCAAAAGCCCTGAATGAAAATACGAGTGGGTTACTGGCCATAAAGGACCTTAAGAAGCAGATAAGAGAAGTGGGGGGGGGGGGGGAATTGGGAAGAGAAATGAGAAAGGTGCAAGAAAAGTATGAAATGACAGTCAACAGCCTGACTGAGGAAAATAACACCTTAAAAAACAGTATAACTCAAATGGCAAAAGAGGCTCAAAAAGGCAATGAGGAGAAGAATGCCTTAAAAGCTGAATTTGCCAGATGGAAAAAGAATCCCAAAAGCTCACTGAGGAGCATCATTCCTTCAGAGTTAGACTGGAATAAATGGAAGCTAGTGACATTATGAGAAATCAAGATGCCATTAAGCATATCCAAACAAATGAAAGAATAGAAAGCAATGCGAAATATCTCATGGGAAAAACCACTGACCTAGAAAATAGATCCAGGAGAGATCATTTTAAAATTATTAGACTACCTGAAAACCATGATTAAAGAAAGAATCTAGAAATCATCCTTCAAGAAATTCTCCAGGAAAATTGCCCTGATGTTTTAGAACCAGAGGGCAAAATAGAGGTTGAAAGAATCCACGAATCACCCCCTGAAAAAGATCCCAAAAAGAAAACTCCTAGGAATATTGTAGCTAGGTTCCAGAATTCCCAGATCAGGGAGAGAATATTACAAGCAGCCAGGAAGAAATAATTTCAATATTGTGGAAACACAATCAGAATAGCACAGGACCTGGCAGCTTCTACACTGAGGGATTGAAGGGCTTGGAATATGATATTTCAGAGGGCAAAGGAGCTGGGATTAAAACCAAGAATCACATACCCAGCAAAACTGAGTATCATGTTTCAGGGGAATATACAGTCATTCAGTGGAATAGAGGACTTTCAAGCATTCTTGAGGGAAAAACCAGAGTTGAATAGAAAATTTGACATTCAGACACAAGAAGCAAGAGATGCTTGAGAAAGTAAACAGGGAATATAAATCATAATGAACTTATCAAAGTTGAACTATTTATACTCCTATATGGAAAAATGATAACTATAACTTATGAAACCTTTCTCAGTATGAAAATAGCTGAAGAAGGGTATATGGGCGTATGAAAACATATGTGAATGTGTGTATATATTTTTACAGGTATACATAGAGGCCACAGGTCGAATTTAATGGGAAGGGATGATACTTAAGGGGTGAAATTGAGAGGTGAGAGAGTCATATAATGAGAGGAGATGGGGAGAGACAGAATGGGGTAAACTATCTCATGTAGAAGAGTCAAGGGAACATGGTTGCAAGGGAGGGGAAGAACAAGAAGGCAAAACCTTATTCTCATTGAATCTGGCTCAGGGAGAGAATGATGTATATACTAAATGGGATATCTTACCCTATGGGAGAATGGGGGGAAGGGGTGTGGTGGGGGAAGATGCTAGAAGAGAGGGCAGGCTGTGGGAGAGGGAAGTTGGAATTACCCACTTTTGAAAAGGGACAGGACTAAAGTGGAGAGTGGATCAGGTGGGAGGTGGGATAGGAGGGAAGGAAATATAGTAAGTCTTTTACAATATATCTACTATGGTATTTTTTGCACAGCTACATGTGTACAACATATACTGAATTGCTTATCTTCTCAGTAAGAGTGGGAGACAGGGGAGGAAGGGAATGAATCTGGAATTAGAAGTTTTAAAATCAAATGTTTTAAAATATGTAAATACTATTATTAATACTATTTTACATGTAATTGGGAGATAAGATGTACAGGCATTGGGGCACAGAAATTCACCTTGTCCTAATGGAAAAGTCAAAGGGGGTATGGGAGAAGAGATGGGAGAGAGCAGACTGGATGACAGGACATCCTGTGGGACTGCTATTCTGGGGTTGTGGGTGGAGGATGATAAAAATCTGGTTTTGCTTTTCTTTATTTCATTTGAAAAAGTTCTGTCTCTAAACCAACTGAAAAAAACAAATTCTTTGTGTTCAGACTTCTTAGTTATTCAACTGTGACCTCATTATACTATTACTACTTTTCTCTGGTCATACCCCATCAACATGTTATGTTGAATGGCCCATTTATTGTTCCCCTAACAGGTCCATGTATATACTGGTTTCTGTGAATTTACCTATATCTTTCCTATGCCCTGAATGGATTCTTCTCCTTTTTGTGCTCATCTGAATCCTATTCTACCTCCAAGCCTGCTTTTACTCCATGACAACTCTGACCATACCAAATTGCAACCACCTCCCTGAATGAATTCACAGAGCACTCTTTCTTGTCTGTACCATTAAATGTGAACCTGGCCTAATAAGTGAAATACCATTAACTATGGACAGAATATAGTTGCAGCAATTATGGTTTATGTATAAGTTCTGTTATCCTTGCTGGAAAGTAGGTTCCTCAAAGCTCTAGACCATTTTATGCCTTCCTAGCACCTTGTTCAGTGCCTGGCACATAGTAGCCTTTCAATAGATACTTCTTAATTGGTTCATTAATGAAAATAATTGTATCTTCACAAAATAGAAATAGAAAATTAACTTCATAAATTGCCTTCATAGTTAAAGTCAAAGGTGTTTTATTTCTTAAATTTCGAAGCACATTTCTTCCAGGGACAAGTTTCATAGCATTTTTCTAAGTGAATTTTGAATTTGAGGAGATACAAAATCTTCAGACAGTATTATTAATAGTACTTTTCATTTTAAATTCATCATACATGAATAATATAATTTCATATAGAATATTAATCATTTAGTCTAATTTTCCCTTTTTGTTATTATTTAGTCGAACATAGTTATTGGGCTCACTAGTGGGTCTTTAAAAGGCACTCAAAGTTCAAAGGTCTATAAAATTAAAATAATATTTAAAGGACAGATTTTTATATATGTTATCTCCTCTTGATCCCATTTTTAATCTAGAAAATAGGAGTTGAGACCTACCACCTAGATACATTAAACATTATGAAGATTTTAAAGTCATAACATCATAGAATATAAGAAGTGGAAATGCCATTAGAACTCATCCAGTATAATATCCTAATTTTACCAACAAGGAAACTAAGGATCAGATAGATGTGACAACTTGTTCAAGGTTACACAAGGTCAGGAATAATTCAAACACAGCCTCAAACTCAAAGTATAACATCAAAAATAATCAGAGAAGATTTTTAATTCAAAGCAAAATTGCAAACTGTCATACTACAAAGTAATATAGAAATAGTTCTCAAATTTTTGCTAGAGGTTTGTAAAATGAAGCTAGGCTTCCCAGTATATTCAGGAACAACATCCTCCTACTAACCAGCCTGCAGTACTGATAATGCTGCCTGTGGTAGCAAATATAAACTACTTTTATTATAAGCCTAAGTAAAATATAATTAAGAAGGTAAATCTGTCTCCCAAATACAATATGCCCATTTGGAAATGTGGTTTTAATTCAATAAAATTAAGTTACCATTTTAAATATGATAGTTCTCTTGAGATTATTTTACTTCTCTGTTTTTTGTGGCCCCTATAGCCCTGGGATTCCCTTAATATAGACAATCCCCAGGTAAGAGAACTTTCCTACCAAAACAGCTCAGTTTCTGGAAGTATAGAAGCATGGATTATATTTTGAAGTATTATGTTAGTTTCACTTAAGCATGGTCTTCATAGAAGTAGAGTTCATATAAGGTTTCATTATACAGCTTACAGCTCAACTGCTTTGAGTATGGACTGGTGGACCTCTCTATTGCTGTTCAGTCATTTCAGTCATAACTGACGCCAGGACCCCATTTGGGGTTTTCTTTGTAAAGATACTAAAGTGATTTGTCATTTCCTTCTCCAGCTCATTTTGACAGATGAAGAACTGAGGCAAACTAGGGTTAAGTGACTTTCCCAGGGTCACACAGCTAATATCTGAGGCTTGATTTGAACTCAGGAAGACTAGACTTTCTGTTTCCAGGTCCAGTAGACTATCCTCTCTGCCATCTAGCTGTCCTGACTTTCCTTCTAGTTAGAAACTTTTGTCACATTTTTAAGCAGGTCAGTGAATAGTGTTTTAGAGTGTTAAATTTGGAGTGAAAAGATCAGCATTCAAATTTTATCATTTTTAGATTCTGTACAAAGGAATTCATGTCACCAGGACTCAGTTTCTTCATCTGTAAAACAAGTAATTTAATCTGATATTTCTTTTAAAATTACTTTCATCTTCTTTTCTTTTTGTATAACTTTCATTTCTAAATATAGCCTCTTCTCTTCCAAAAAAGAACCACATTAATAAAAGAGAGAGGAAAAAAAACTAAATTGATATCTAAGATCTCTGCATATGTTATCCTACAAAATAGAGAATAATATCCATTAGAATTTTGGAAGAATATAAATTTATGTGGGAATTTCAGATTTAGCACAGGCACGTTAATCTTCATATTAAAAAATTCTCTGATAAATTTTAAATATAATTATTAACAGTAACTACAAACATAAAAACACACAAACATCAGCTTTGTTGGGAACCTTTAGGTTCACAACTACTTTCACAAATAGGATAGAATTGGTTTACAGATCATTGCATGTCTCATATTAATATTAAAATAATATTAAAAGTACAGATTTTTATATGTTGGTTCCATTGAATCTCATTTTTAAATCTAGGAAATAAGGATTGAGACCTACCATCCAAATATATTTGCAGATTACAGAATCATGTTCTTTAGAATGCATGTGATAGGGGCAGAGGCAAGCCAGCTGGAGGGACTTTAGACCACCAGCAGCTGTGGCATTTCCAGAATTACCAACACATAGATGCCATGGAAAAAGTGAAAGGTTAGTGTACTATGGATTTTGGGACTCTTTAGTTGGGAAAGCACATGGTCTCTTTGCCTGGGGGCGAGAAGATGCTGAGAAGCTTCAGCTCAGCCACTGACACACTCAGCAGCTTAAGTTCCTGGCCTGCGAACCGTAGGGAGCTCCAGCAATCAGTCTGGGGTAATCGCTCTTCATTTAATCCATCTTCTTGGATCTGGATTGTGGTCTGGGGTGGAGGTCTTGGGGCATATGACCAGCTTGGCAGGGCATGTGGGGGCTTCAGAGAGGCCACCCAACTAATTCCTCCAGCAATTGGGAAAATGCCAGCATTTGGGAGGGAAGCTCCCCTGTCTGGTGGCAGAGTCCTACTGTGGCAACAAGCCCAAAAGTCAAATAATTGAGTGGCAACATGCTTAGGAAAAGGAAACAATGTAAACGGAAAATTTCAACATTAGACTCCTACTTGGGGGGCAAATAGGATTGAAGCATGGAAGAGGAGGAGGACTGTGAGATCAGAACTCCTACACAAAAAGCCCCAAGTGAAAATACGAGCTGGTTACAGGCCATAAAGAACCATAAGAAGCAGATAAGAGAAATGGAGGAAAAATTGGGAAGAGAAATGAGAAAGATGCAAGAAAAGTATGAAATGAGAGTCAACAGCCTGACTGAGGAAAATAACATCTTAAAAAATAGACTAACTCAAATGGCAAAAGAGGCTCAAAAAAGCAATGAGGAGAGGAATGCCTTAAAATCTGCATTTGCCAGATGGAAAAAGAATCTTACAAGCTCACTGAGGAGAATCATTCCTTCAGAATTAGAGTGGAACAAATGGAAGCTAGTGACTTTATAAGAAATCAAGATGTTGTTAAGCAGATCCAAACAAATGAAAGAATAGAAGGTAATATGAAATATGTCATGGGAAAAACCACTGATCTGGAAAGTAGATCCAGGAAAGATAATTTTAAGATTATTGGACTGCCTGAAAACCATGATCAAAGAAATAACCTAGAAATCATCTTTCAAGAAATTCTTAGGGAAAATTTCCCTGATGTTTTAGAACCAGAGGGCAAAATAGAGGTTGAAAGAATCCACCAATAACCTCCTGAAAAAGATCCCAAAAAGAAAATTCCTAGGAATATTATAGCCAGGTTCCAGAATTCCCAGATCAAGGAGAAAATATTACAAGCAGCTAGGAAGAAACAATTTCAATATTGTGGAAACATAATCAGAATAGCACAGGACCTGGCAGCTTCTACACTGAGGGATTGAAGGGCATGGAATATGATATTCCAGAGGGCAAAGGAGCTGGGATTAAAACCAAGAATCAACTACCCAGCAAAACTGAGTATTTTGGCCCTTTGCCTCTGTGTCCGCTGCCCGCTGCTGCTCCCGCTGTGTCCGCCGGGAGAGGAAGAAAATGGCTGTGCCACCTACTTATGCTGACCTTGGGAAGTCTGCCAGGGATGTGTTTACTAAGGGCTATGGATTTGGCTTAATAAAATTGGATCTGAAAACAAAATCTGAGAATGGATTGGAATTTACAAGTTCAGGTTCAGCAAACACTGAGACCAGTAAAGTTTCGGGCAGTTTGGAAACAAAATACAAATGGTCTGAATATGGCTTGACATTCATAGAAAAATGGAACACAGACAATACATTGGGCACTGAAATTACTGTTGAAGATCAGCTTGCACGTGGACTGAAGCTGACCTTTGATTCGTCCTTCTCACCTAACACAGGGAAAAAAAGTGCTAAGATTAAGTCAGGATATAAGCGGGAACATTTCAATCTTGGCTGTGACATGGATTTTGATATTTCTGGACCTTCAATACGAGGAGCTGTGGTACTTGGCTATGAGGGCTGGTTGGCAGGCTACCAGATGAATTTTGAAACTTCTAAATCTCGGGTGACCCAGAGCAACTTTGCTGTTGGTTACAAGACCGATGAATTCCAGCTGCACACCAATGTGAATGATGGCACAGAGTTTGGGGGCTCTATTTATCAGAAGGTGAACAAGAAGTTGGAAACTGCTGTCAACCTAGCCTGGACAGCTGGAAATAGCAACACTCGTTTTGGAATAGCAGCCAAATATCAGATTGACCCTGAAGCCTCCTTCTCTGCTAAAGTGAACAATTCTAGCCTGATAGGCTTAGGTTATACCCAGACTCTAAAACCAGGTATCAAACTGACATTATCAGCTTTGCTGGACGGCAAGAATGTCAATGCTGGTGGCCACAAGCTTGGTCTAGGACTGGAATTTCAAGCATAAAAGAAGTTGTACAATCACTTAATTTTAAAATATTTTGCAGGATAGCTACCTTCAGAAATTAGTGTACCTTTTCATGTTGTATGTCTGGGACGCAAGTATTGCTATGTATCAATCATGTTAGACCTCCAGGTTAAAGATGATGCAGCTTTAAAGTGTTATCCTTTCAGAGATACAGAAGAAACATGACTCAGAAAAAAGGTCCTTTCAGCTCCAGGCTTTTGAGGGGATATGTGATGATTCCCACAACAGCTTTCAGAATTCTCTAAGGATTGAAAGGGTGCATTGAGCCACCTTTTTTTTATCTAGAGATAGCTGCTAGTGGAAGGCAATGATATGTAGGCACTTGGTAAATGTGGACTGATTAAATGAAAGAAATTTTGACTTCCTGAGAATTCATGGTCCATTGCAGTCAACTTGGCTACATATCTATCCTAAGTGGGTAGACAGAGGCTCATTCCTTGATGGAGTGAAAACTTGTCTGAAAAGGGGACTCTTTTTTTTTTTTTAAAGTCAAATCCTCATGAATTGTTCCAGCTTTGATTAGTTACTTCTGCCAAAAGTTGTCTGCAGAGTCCTTTTAGGTGTCCACTTTGTACCATTTTGTTGTGGAGCCAGTTTGATGTGATTAAGCCAATAATGTAGTACTTAATTCCCAGTCTCATTGTGGTTCCATTCACTTTGACTGAGTTACATATAAAGAGGCTGCTAGGACACAGAACAATAAGCAAGGAAGAGTCTGTAACTGTGCTCACATAGTGACATCATTTGGAATCAAAATTGGACTTCTGTTGTATTCTTACACTATTTTTTTTTTAGCAATTAATGGATACATTTTAGAACCTTCCATATTGTGTGGAATTAGATGCCTTCCCCTCCAAATGCTGTACTTACCACCACTTAAAAAATACAACTTGAATAAAATATTGAAACCTCAAAAAAAAAAAAAAAAAAAAAAATGAGTATTTTGTTTCAGGGAAAATATGGTCATTCAGTGGAATAGAGGACTTTCAAGCATTTTTGAGGGAAAAAAACAGAGTTGAATAGAAAATTTGACATTCAGATACAAGAAGCAAGAGATGCTTGAGAAGGTAATCAGGGAAAAGAAATCATAATGAACTTATCAAAGTTGAACTACATACATTCCTACATGGAAAAATAATAATTGTAACTTATGAGACTTTTCTCAGTATGAAAATAGTTGAAGAATTGTATATTGGCATATGAATACATGAGTGAATGTGTGTATATATGTTTACAGGTATACATAGATAGAGGACACAGGTTGAATTTAATAGGAAGGGATGATACTTAAAAGGTGAAATTAAGAGGTGAAAGAGGAATATAACGAGAGGAGATGGGGAGAGACAGAATGGTGTAAACTCTATCATAAAGAAGAGGCAAAGGAAAATGGTTACAAGGGAGGGGAAGAACAGGAAGGCAAAAAGGCAAAACCTTATTCTCATTGAATTTGGATCAGGGAGAGAATGACATACATACTAAATACAATATCTCACCCTACAGGAAAGTAGGGAGGAAGGAGATGAGATGGGGGATGATGGAAGGGATGGCGGGAGGGAAGGGGGAAGGGAAGTTGGAAGTACCCACTTGTGAAAAGGGACAGGATCAAAGTAGGGAATAGACCAAGTGGGAGGTGGGACAGGAGTCAGGGAAATATAGTCAGTCTTTTACAATATATCTGCTATGGATGAAGAAACAGAATCAGATAAATGTAACAATTTGTTCCAGATCCCACAAGGTCAGAAAGAGTTAGGATTATAACTCAAAGCCTCATACTCAAAGTCTAATATTAAAAAAAAAAAAAAACAGTTCAGGTAAAAAATTAAATGAAAGTAAAATTGCAAATTGACATACAACACAAAATAATATAGACATAGTAGTTCTCAAATTTTTGCTTAAGATTTTGAAAATCAAGCCAGGATTAGCCAACAAATTCAGCAATAATATTCTCTCACTAGCCAACCTACAGTACCAAGAATAGCCAAGGAATGTTTAGGCTCATTCAGGGGCTTTTTACAACGCATATATGTTGTGTAGCAAGGAAGCCTAACTCTGCTATCAAAAAAACATCCTCTTTTTCCTGTCAAATGACCCTTTCCTTCTATCTTTTCTCTGACTTCTGACCCTGACTGTAGTCTATTGACTATAAGGCACATTATAATTCCCCTCTCTCCCTATCCTCCCCACTCCAAAAAAAATACAAAAAACAGAAACAAATAAATAAATCTAAATAATCAGAAAGTAGGAGCTATCTCAACAGGGAGACTCCTAATAGTTTTAAGAAAGGTTTCCTTGACCTCCTCAACTGTACCTGCCATGATATCTGAAATACTCATACTGATCACACATTTGAGTTAAGAAATTAATTATTCCTGTTTAATTGCAAAGAATCTCTAGGAGAGGTTTACATATTCAGGCTTTGTGAGTAGTTACTTTAGTTTCAATTCAACAAGTATTTCTTAAGTACCTATATATGCAAGGGACTGCTAGGGGTTCTAGGGAGTGAAAGACCAATGAAAATACCCCTTCTCATAAAGTAGTGAGTACTTTATCAAATTAACCAACTAATTAACTCTAAACAATGAAAATAATACTTGATTTGGTTCAAACCTTAGTTATTCCACTCAATATATTTGTGACCTTGGACCGTTATGAACTTTCCATCTGTAGCTCTGCTTTGATTGAACTCCCATTGAACATCCCAATGATGCCCCTTTCCGGATAAACTGAAATATCAGCTTTAGATCATCAAAACCTCCCCAACTCCTTCAGCTTCATCTCTCTTCAGATTGGAGAACTGGAAGGTGGAGCACCAAACCTCCCAAAACTCTCCTTTATTGAAGGCAGAAATCTTGACTTTCCAACAAATTCTTCACTTTTTATCTGTACCTCTGCTTGGTTTGAACTCTAAGGAACCTGATTCCAGCAGGTAGGCCATAATGACCATCCCAGGCTCTTTAGAGCTTCCTTTTCTGTGTTAGCTCCCCAGCCCCATTAGATTGTTAAGCTCTTTAAGGGAAAGCACTTTCTTTTTTCTCTTTTTTTCCTATTTATATCCTTGGAGCATAGTTCCTGGAACATATTAGTTGCTTAATAAATATTTGCTGAAATGAATTTAATTAACCTTTCTGGGTCTCAGCACCTTGGGCAAAATTAGGGGATTAGATCAAATGACTTTTTGGTCTCTTTCAACTATGCAGCTTTGATAGTATGTCCTGCAGGTTCAGAGTGGGAGCTACATGTCCTTGAACTTTATCCCCTATTAACAGGGAAGATTGTCCAGTGCTGGGTAGCTTTCCTGAGAATAAAATGTTGAGCATATACAATTTTTTAGGAGGAGAAGAAATCAGAAAGAGCTGAAGTATAGGTAGAAAGAGCTGAAGTGAAGCTTCTGTAAATGCAGCTAGTCCCAAGAGGAGGGCTCAGAAGAGCCCCTCCTTACTAAAGTACACCAGGAGGGCACTAAATGCTTGGTGGGAAAAAGAACACTCAAATAAGGAAGAAATTAAAGGACATCAAAAAGAATTCTGTCCCCTTATGAATTTTGCCTATAGTCAGCCCTAGAAGCAATACCACAAATAAGATTTTTTTTTTTTGCCTTCCCCTCGGGTGCATAGGTAAGTGTATCTAGCATATTTACATCTTTCATAAAAGGGCATTGCTATTTGCAATTGTGTGTGTGTGTGTGTGTGTGGGTATGAGAGAGAGAGAGAGAGAGAGAGAGAGAGAGAGAGAGAGAGAGAGAGAGAGAGAAAGAGAGCATGCCTGCATTTATTTTAAAGTCTCCTGAGTTGTTTTTGGCATTTAATTTTGAATTCAGTCTTATGGTAATATATTAAAGTAGTACAGCTGCTCTGTTCCATTAGGTTCACCATAGGTTTTTTGAAACCTAATTATTATTCAAAAAGAAAATGCATAAGATGTAATTTATTTTTAAGTATTGCATATTATTTTCAGATAATTTGATTATTTATATTATAGTCTTGGTTCTACTTATTAACTCCTGTAATGATTTTTCTTCTTAAAGTTAGTAATTATCTCAAACTACTGAGTGTATTCATATTTTCAATAATCCTTTCCCTTCTGCCCATAATCCTTTCAGTTTCTCAGTCTCTACATTCTCTGCAATTCATTGTCCTTCATCCTACCCAAGCCAACAAGTATTTTTAAGTGTCTCCCTTGTTTTAGCCTTGTACTAGGCTAAATGCTGTTGATAGAAAAACATCACATCACAAGTCACAGTGCCTGCCCTCAAAGAACTTATATTTAACATGCAAAACACTATACCAATATGATCAGTTGAAGAAGAGATATCACTAATTACAAGTCAAACAGCAGAGGCTTTCTAAAAGATCTTCTTATATATGTTTCCATTCCCACAGTTTTATTTTAGACTATCTACTTGTACCACATAATTAAATTCATCTTCCTAGGATATTAATTTATTTTGTTTCTACCAATCTCTTCACAAAACAGAATGAATAGAATTACATTCATAGGCCATTATATTTTAAAGATTGTAAGCTACTTCTTGCCACCTTCATTTTATAGATGAGGGGAATAAAGTCCTAAGAATTAATATGACTCACTAGGTTTCTCTGCTAATTAGTGGCAGAGCAAGCTCTAAGCCCCAGGTGCTTTCCATTATATTACTGCATTCTTTGAGCATTTTGTATCAAAACAAGACAGAGTTTACTGAATGTCCTGCAAAATGTATGCTTTGAGGTTTTTAATATCATTTTTCATTTGATTTTGACTATGTCTCATGCATTCAGTGTGACTAAATTTTCATTTTCATTTTCATTTCCTAACTCCCTACATTGCTAACAAATTTCACTCTTCTAAGAAATAGGAATCATTTGATTTGTGGTTGTAAATTCCCATAAGGGCCAAAGAAAATACTTTAAAAATGAAGTCAGAAAAAAGAACAAAGGATTTACTGGGGTACCCAATTTGTCAGCATTTTCTAAACAGTGACTCATTGTCAATATCTGGCATTGCTCATTAAAATGACTACACTTAGAGGCAGGAAGCTCAGTTTGGGCTGCCTCCTTAAAGACTACTTTCAAGTTTCAAGTCATAAAGCATTCAATATTTAAGAGCTGTCCCTCTAGTAAATGGAGCACCTGTTCCTGACAGTCAGCCCTGGTTCATTCCTCATTTCTTGATTTAAAACTCCCTACAGTTCTGTAACCTCTTTATCGAAAACCAAACTATCTCTTTTCCCCCAAGTATTAGTTCAGTAGTTGAGATCAACTGCAACACTATGACAGATGCTTCCTAGGACAGTAGCCCAGTAGATTTTCTAAATTGACTTCTCATCACTAGAAATTGCTACATCCCCTATTTTTTTTAGCAGGCTTTGGAGTGGTTGAACTTTGCTTCATAGCAAAAAGATCCATATTTTCTTTTCTTTTTTTTTTTGCTTTTTTTTTTGGAGGGCAATTGAGGGGTTAAGTGACCTGCCCAAGGTCACATGGCTAGGTTTTTGTTTGTGTGTGCATTAAGTGTCTGAGGTCAGATCCGAACTCAGGTCCTTCTGACTCCAGGGCAGGCGCTCTACTCACTTCGCCACCTAGCCATCCCCCCAAGATCCATATTTTCTTTATTTTTTTAAGCTGGGAGAATTTTTTAAAGGCACTGATTTGGTTTTGGTTTGGTTTTTGTTGTTGTTGTTGTTTTTAAGGTTCTTTTTTCCTGTGCTTTTGGTTTCAGAATCAAAGACATTAAAACTCAGTTTGTTCTGCCATGCATGCTAGTAAACTGTCACAGTCAGTTAATAAGAAATCTCTTTGGATCCTAATTTCTCAATTGGAAAATAAATATAATGTTCTGATCCATGATATTAACAGGAATACTAGAGAAATCAATCAAATAATCTTTGTGGGGGAAAAGTGTATATCCTTGGGCAAGAGTATAATAAATGTATAATATTTTATCATTAAAATTATACTTCTCGTATTTCCATTTGTCAGATCCTAGCACTATCTAGTATGTTGACTTTATATTCCAATTTGTCTTTTGAACTTAAGGAAGAACTGAAGTCTTTTACATAGCAAGTATACCTATTCATTTAAATTATTAATGTGGATGCTCAGTTTAAAGGGACTCCTTTTGTTGATTTGGATTTGTTCTTAATTTTAAATTTTCTTCATTGCCTCAATATGGGTGATTTCACTGACACAGTCATCAATTAGTCAACAATTACTTATTAAGCACCTACACTGTAACAGGCACTATACTAAGCACTCCAGAGAGAAATTCAAAAGGCTTGTTGCTGCCCTCAAGGAGATCACACTTTAAATGAGGAAGATAACATGAACTACATACAAACAAGGGATATATAGTACAAATGAGAAATAATCATGGGAGAAGCTACTAGAATTAAGAGGATTTGAAAAAGGCTTCCTGCAGGTTGGATTTTAGCTGGGAATTAAAGAAAGGCAGGAAAGTCAGGAGGCAGAGACGAGGGAGAGAATTCTTGGTATGGGACCATCTTAGAGAGCTAAAAGAAAATTCTGTTCTATCATATATATTTCTATCTTTGAAATGAAAGTGTACTGAGCATTTCATAAAAGGAGCCCATTGTTTAACACAGTGAAAAAATGTTTGAGGTTGACTTGTATAAAATCTATTTATTCCATTTACCTATTAAAGATTGAAATATAAAAAATAAATATGTAAACTAATTTCTGAATTTAATGCCCCAAGCATGAGTTCCTAGCTCTCCCAGTGAGTTATCATGTGATTCCTAACAAATCCTCTTTCATACAAATCTTTTAAAATATATATTCAATTTGCATCCTCTCCCTAGTGTCTAACACAATGCTTAGCTCATTGTGCTAATGTGTACCCAATAACAATTGAGTCTGATGTCTTCTATATATTTTTGGAGGAGGCTTAGTCATAGATACAAGGTTGACTGAGGAGAGGTCATGATGTACTTGGCCCTAGCTCTGCACTGAATGAGGAACAAGTTTCAAAGCAAATGGTAACTATCTGAGTCAGATCCCAGGAAGTGAGCAAGGACTCAATTCAAGCCTCAAGTTCATGCTAAAGCCTACAGTAGAATAACTATATCAGGATTTACCAGTCAAATGGGAATATACAGTTCAGTCACTGAACCTGCAGAAACTCCCAACATGCTAATAATGACTGAGCCTAATAGCAGTCTACTGAAACTTCCAACTAGGAATAAGCCAATAGAACCAAACTGGAGTCAGGAAGTTGCAGAGTTCAAACAGGAGAGCAGCAAGCCAACTTTACCCTGGATCACCTCACTTTGAGAGTATTGAAAGCTTGCAGGTCTCCAGTCTGAGCTATGAGAGCAGCAGAAGGACAATAGAATACATTCCTGACCAGAAGTGTGCAGAACCCAATTCTAATAGATCCAAAGTGAAGAAGGAGATTGGAAGAATAAGCAAACAAAAAATGAATTCCACCCTAAAGAGTTATATGGCAACATGGATGCTCAAGACACAAACCAAGAGGAAGAGAATGACTCAAAAACATCTATAAGGAAAATGTTGAAGTAAAATATGTACATATGGATAGATAGATACATAGATAGATAATGTGTATATATACATATGTATATATATATACACACACAACATATGTTGTATGTGCTATATTATATATGTGTAGTTATATCCGTATATTTCTGTTGTTCTTTTTTCTGTCTCGTCCTGCCCTTCGTGACCACTTCTTAGGGTTTTCCTAGCAAAGATAATGGAGAGGTTTGCCATTTCTTTCTCCTCCAGTTCATTTTAAGAATGAAGAAACCAAGGCAAACATGACTAAGTCAAATAGCTAGTAAATATCTGATGCCAGATTTGACCCAAGTCTTCCTTATTCTAGGCCTGGCACTCTATCAATGCACCACCTACCTGCCATATATGTGTGTGTATTTATGTATTTATGTGTACGCATGTATACGTATGTGTATATATGAAAATATGTAAGTATATGCAAATATATATAAATAAACTTACAAATGCATGACCCAGGTAAAGAGCATAGGAAATAGAGGACTTAAATAACCCTATCTTAGAAATATAAATTGAACAAGCCATAAATTGAGTCCTAAAAATGAAACATATGGGGTGGCTAGGTGGCGCAGTGAGTAGAGCACTGGCCCTGGAGTCAGAAGGACCTGAGTTCAGATCCAGCCTCAGATACTTAACCCACCCAAACAAAAACCTGGCCTTATTACCTTGGGCAAGTTACTTAACCCCAATTGCCCTCCAAAAAGCAAAAGAAAAAAGAAAAAAAGAAACATATATTCTACTTCCAGTTAGAGAGGTGATAGATTCAGATCGAAGATTGAGGCATATTATTTCATACATGACTAATAGCTTTTTTTTTTGTCTATACATCTTTGTAATGGCTTTTTTTTTCTAGCTTTTTCAAGACATAAGAGGGAAATGTGGAAGGGAGATGATTTAGAGATGAAAATAAAGTAAAATTGAATTTAAAAAATAAAAAAGACACATTCCAATAGTCCAGAGACATGATGAAGGAATGAATTCAGATTGCTGCTATGAGAGTGTAGAGGAGATGTATGTGAGAGATAGTGTGAAGATAGAATGATTGTGATGACTTGGCAATAAACTGAAAAATGGAGTAAGTAACAATGAGGAGATGAGGATGAAGCTAAGATTGTGAGCCAAGGTATCTGAGTATTTTTGCATTTTTGTTCATTTTGATTCATGAAATTAACAACACTAGCTAACATTTTTCTAGCACTTTAAGAAATAAGAATTGCTTTACATTTAGTGTCTCATTTGATTTGATCCTCTTGATGGTGTTATTAGGCAAATGTTATTATTTTCATTTTATAGATGAGTAAAATGAAATCAAGAAAAGATAAATTACTTGATGAAGGTCACACAGATGCAAGAGTCTGAGGCAGGATTCAAATTCAGGTCTACCCAATTACAGGTCTGATATTGAATCCATATGTTTAATATCAAAATTGGTTCATTGTCTATAACTCCTTATTTTTATTAAAGTTCTATTGATGGTTTCATTTTTTATATTATAAACACTTACAAATTACTCCCCACTCCATGAGAGATGTTGTGCAATAAAATAAAAAATGATTAGTAGAACTAGTAACTTAGTCACCACATCTGAAAACAATATTCCATATCTGTAGTAACCCACCAAACTCTCTTTTTTTAAGAAAAAGTTTTTAAGAGAAATTTATTTTCTCTTTCAATGCACCCACACTATTAAAAAAAATATAAGAAAAAAGCCTTGTAAGAAATGTACCTACTAAAGCAAAGAAAAAAATCCCCCAATGGCTATATAATAAAATAAATGTCTTTTTTCTCACCCTAATCAATCATCTCTCTTTTGGGAGGTAGATATAACAAGTTTTGTCACTGGTCTTCTAGATGGTTATTGTATTAGTCAATATCTCTTACAGCTTTCAAAGTTGTCTTTATACTGTTATTGTATAGTTTATTTTTTCTGCTTTTATCCTTCATCAGACTGTAAAAAAATCTTCAAAATTGGTCATTTATATAATATTGATGTTTTAGTACAATTGTGATTCTAGTTGTTTATTTTCATCTCTATCAATTAATCTTTCCATGTCTCTTTGAAAAACATATGTCCTCATTTCTCGTAACACAAAAGAACTCCAGGACATTGATATGTAACTTATTTAGCTATTCCTTAATTGATGGGAATTTCTATAATTTATAGTTTTTGTCATCACAAAAATAACTATGACTATTTTTGTACATACAGGACCTTTTTCCTCTTTCTTTCTTTGATGTCTTTGGAGCATAGGTTTTGCAGTGGTATAGCTCAGTCAAAAAGCGTATGCTGTTTAGTGACTTTTATGCTTAATTCCAAGTTAATCTCCAGAATGATGGGGTTCATTCACAGATCCTACAACAATTCATCAAGGTACCAGTTTCCCCACAGCCAATACAGTATTTATCATTTTCCTCATCTTTGCCAATATGATGGGATCAAGGTGGAATCTCAGAATTGCTTTAATTTGCATTTCTTTAATTAGCAGTGATTTTGAGCCTTTTTTCATATGCCTATAGCTAGCCTGATTTCTTCCCTTGAGAACTGCCTATTCAGATCCTTAGGTCATTTTTTGATTGGGGAATGTGTCTTATTTAAAAATATGAGTCAGTTTCTCATATATCTTGGAACTGAGTCCTTTATCAGAGAAACTTGATGCAAAGATTTTTCCTCCCAGTTAATTGTTTCTCTTTTGATCTTTGTTCTATTGGATATGTTGGTGCAAAACTTTTTCTAATTTTATGTAATCAATATTTCACATTTTGTCTTCTATGATCTTCTCTATCCCTGGTCATTCATGATCTTTTCTTCAATCTATAAATCTGATTGGATATTTTTTCCATGTTCCTTTAAATTTTTTGTTATATAAACCTTTTATATTTAGATCACATATCTTTTTGAGCTTAGCATGGTATAAAGAATGAGGTTTTGATCTGAATCTAATTTCTTCCATATTGCTGTCCAACTTATATAGCAGTTTTTGTCAAATAATGAGTCCTTATCTCATTAACTGGTGTGGTTGTACTTTTTGAATCCTAAGGTTCTAATACATTTGCCTCTATATTGTCTTCTAATCTGTTCCACTAATCTATATCTTTATTTTTTATCCAATACCAAATTATTTTATAGTATCTAAGCAAAGCAGAGATTACATAGTTTTATTTTTCCTATGAGCCATCTTCATTATACCTTTCATCAAAGCAATAATCAACTATATCCCCGTCTTGTTCTTTCTCTTGAAGCCAATATAACTAAAGAAAATTTCCTATATAAACTCATATTAATTTGCAGTCTCAGCTCATTTGTGCTTTTAGTTTTTTTGACATTTTTACAGGGTATGCTATGTTTTATTGTTATTCAATAACCTGTCAGTCAAAACTAACATAATAAATAAAAAGTCCTTCTTCCCCTATCAAGGAAAAGGCCTATTCCATCAGAGGAAGGAAATCTTGGATTGAATTAAGGATTAAACAAACTATTTTTCTCTTGTCTCTTCATCCAAAGGAAGTGACTTCAACTAAGATCAATTACAGGAGAAAAGTCTAATATCCATGTTGAAGGTATGGATCTTCTAATTGATTTGTATTTTAAATGTTGCTTTGACAGCTGTAACTTCTGGCAAATATTAACTGAATTTCTTTTATTAATTTCAAAGATCTTTTGGATCATTTTTGAATATTTTGTTCTTGTTGCATTTCCTTGGATTCAACAGATTTCAATATTTCATGTGGCGTTGTTTACTTTCCTTTATAGTGTAATATTTGTCACGATGACTTTATATTTATTTTGAGATTTTGATTCTCATCCTCCCTTCTAATTTTAGGAGCTTTTGAGTTGAATTATCTGCTTTTGCTTTTATATATAAGCTTTTCCTTTTCAAACCTTTGATGTTTCAGTATTTTATTTTCTGTTCCCCACCCCCCTCATTTTTTAGTCCTCCTCCCTTTGCTGGTGTGAAAACAGCTCAGGCTGGCCTGCAAGTCTGCTTAAGCCTATTCCCATGAAGATTTTCTTCTTGACTTTATGTCAAGTTAAGTCAATTGTATTATTAAGTGATTACAATGTGCCAGGTTCTATGCTAAAAGCTGAAAATATGAATGTAAGAGGGGCCATGTAATGTGAAAACGATATATTTTTGTAACATGTAGATACCCTGCTTCTAGGAAAAGATGTTCTGAGTTTTCCTGTCATGTGGGTAGGAGTAGCCTCTTTTAATTGACTGAATAAATAGAATAGCCTGAATTTTTTTTAAATGACAGACTAGGACACTGTCTGTTTCCACAGCTTCCAGAGAAGGTGAAGATTCACCTTCACCTACAGTGCAGCACCAAGAATTGACTGGAGGGAAGTGATACCTTTCCTACATCTCCCATTTATCCTACCACCTCAAAAAAGAGGCTTAGGTTTGGAGTTTTGTTTTTGTTTGTTCTATCTCATTTGTCTTTCTCATTTCTATGCACAAGCAGCAGAATTCCCAATGGATCTGGAAACTCAGACTGCGATATCCTTGGAAGCAGGATTCTAAACCAGATGTGTTACCATCCAGTCTGAAAGGGAAACCCTAAAAAGCTAGGATATCTGGGACTCAAGACCAAGTGTTGGGGTTTGCATCTGAAGTCTCATGGTGCTTTATAGGAACTGACCCAAGTTATGTATTTAATCCCCTTCCCCTCAAAGAACAGGATAATGTGTGTTGAGGGGATGTTTGCATTTTATTCTTGTTATATCTTTGAACTAAATGTTCCTTTATAAAAACTTATCTGAGGGGTGGCTAGGTGGTGCAGTGAATAGAGCACCAGCCCTGGAGTCAGGAGGACCTGAATTCAAATTCAGCCTCAGACACTTAATACACACACACACACAAAAAAACAACCTGGGTGATCTTGGGCAAGTCACTTAACCCCAATCACCCTACCCTGCTCCCTCCACAAAAAGCAAAAAACAAACAAACAAAAAACTTTTCTGAGTGTTAAGTGGCTAAATGGTACTCAAGTTTAGGGTACTCCTACAATGGTGAAACATTGTAACTGGAAGCCAGAGCTAATGTCAAAGAATGTAGATGCTTCAACTTCCCTTAAGGTTACTGAAGAACTCTAGGAGAGGAGAGAAATGTTAACATATCTGGCAACAGAGACGAAGGTAGTCATTATAATACAAAGATATTGGTAAGTTAATTTTTTCTTAATTTCTTGATCTTTTTCTTAACCTTCTTAACTACTTTTATAATGTGGATTTGTTGCTGTTATTAGAATGTGAACTACTTGAAAGTAGGGATCAATTTTTTTGGCCATACCATGTATCTCTATTACTTAGCATAATACTTGCAACATAAGTATGAATGCATATTGGTATAAGTCTTAATAAATACTTTTTGATTGATTGATTAGAGTTGTATTTAGTTGTATAGTTGACCTCTTACACTTACTAAGTGTTATTCCATTATTCCATTCATCCACTAATTCCATTCCAATACTAAGTATTATTCGATTCTTTCAGCCATTTAATTATTTTTAATTATTTATTTGTTTTCATTTTCACATGTATTTGTTAGGAATCCACTTACCCGTAGGCAGCAGCAAATGTTCTTTCAGTTTTGCTTTGTTTTTTGCCACTTCATATGTCATTCCATATTTATTTCTTTTTTTTCTCTTAATATTCTTTTTTAAAATTAATTTATTAGTTTAGTTTCAGTTAACAAGTTTCAATTCCATAGTTCCTTGATTTTCAAATTTCCTTTACTTCCCTCCCCCCTCCCCACACGACAGCATATAGTCCAGTATATGATCTGCAAATGCATTCATATTAGACATTATTCCAATTACAAAGGCGTATTGTACTAGGTGGGATGAAAGATGGTAAGGAAGAAATAAAACCAAACAATGAAAAGAACAAGATCATTTAGTTTGCTTCCATCAGGATTCAGGTTCAGTTCTTTCTAGTTATATCTCTGGATGGGGCATTTCTCACTTTCTTAAGTCTTTTGGGATTAACTTATATCACCGCATTGCTGAAAAGAGTCCAGTCTGCCATAGTTGGTCATCACAGACACGGTATGTCTGTGACTGTATACAGATTTCTTCTGATTCTACTCTTCTCGCTCAGCATCAGTTTGTATAAGTCTCTCCAGGTAATTATGAAATCCGTCACCTCTTCATTTCTTATAGCACAATAATATTCCATTACATTAATATACCACAACTTGTTTAGCCATTCCCCAATTGGTGGGCACCCCTTCAGTTTCCAATTCTTTGCAACCACAAAAAGGGCTGCTAAAATATTTTTGTACATATGGGTCTTCCTCCCACTTCTATGATCTCTTTGGGATATAACCCTAGAAGTGGTATTGCTGGGTCAAAGGGTATGAAATTATTTATAGTCCTTTGGGCATAATTCCAGATTGCTCTCCAGAATGGTTGGATAAGTTCACAACTCTACCAGCAATGCATTAGTGTTCCAATTTGCCCACATCCTCTCCAGCATTTGTCATTTTCTTGTTTTGTCATCTTAGCCAATCTGACTGGAGAGATGTGGTATCTCAGAGTTGTTTTGATTTGCATTTCTCTAATTAATAGTGATTTAGAGCATTTCTTCATATGCTTATAGATATCTTTAATTTCTTTCTCTGAAAATTTCCTGTTCATATCCTTTGACCATTTATCAATTGGGGAATGACTTGTATTCTTATAGATTTGACTCAATTCTCTGTATATTTTAGAAATGAGTCCTTTATAAGAGACACAAGTTGTAAAAATTCTTTCCCAATTTCCCACCTCCCTCTTGATCTTGGTTACATTGGCTTTGTTTGTGCAGAAGCTTTTCAATTTAATGTAATCAAAATTATCCATTTTGCATTTTATAATGCTCTCTAATTCTTGTTTGGTCCTAAAGTCTTCCGCTCTCCACAGATCTGTCAGGTAAACTATTTCTTGCTTTCCCAAATTGCTTACAATATCATCCTTTACACCTAGATCATGCACCCATTTGGACTTGATTTTGGTATATGGTGTTAGATAATGATCTATGCCCAGTTTCTGCCATACTGTATTCCAGTTTTCCCAGCAGTTTTTGTCAAATAGTGCATTCTTATCCCAAAAACTGGGGTCTTTGGGCTTATCGAACAATAGATTGCTATATTCATTAGCTGCTGGGTTTCCTGCGCCTAATCTATTCCATTGATCCACTACTCTACACCTTTGCCAGTACCAAGCAGTTTTGATGACTGCTGCTGTATAATACAGATTAAGATCTGGCATAGCTAGTCCACCTTCCCTAGCGTTTCTTTTCATTAATTCCCTTGATATTCTAGACCATTTGTTTTTCCAAATAAATTTTGTTATTATTTTGTCTAACTCTAGAAAGTAGTATTTTGGTAAATTGATTGGTATGGCACTAAATATATAGTTTAGTTTGGGTAAAATTGTCATTTTTATTATATTAGCTCGACCCAGCCATGAGCAATTGATATTTTTCCAGCTATTTAGATCTGTTTTTATTTGTGTGAGAAGTGTTTTGTAGTTGTGATCATATAGATTCTGGGTTGGTTTTGGCAAGTAGATTCCCAAATATTTTATAATGTCTACAGTGACTTTCTCTTTCTATCTCTTGCTGTTGAGTTTTATTAGAGATGTACAGGAATGCTGAGGATTTATGTGGGTTTATTTTATATCCTGCAACTTTGCCAAATTTATTTATTGTCTCAAGTAGTTTTTACTTGATTCTCTAGGATTCTCTAAGTATATCATCATATCATCTGCAAAGAGTGATAGCTTGGTCTCTTCTTTGCCTAATTTGATTCCTTTGATTTCTTTTTCTTCTCTAATTGCTACTGCTAACGTTTCAAGTACCAGATTGAATAAGAGGGGTGATAGTGGACACCCTTGTCTCACTCCTGATCTTATTGGAAAGGCTTCTAGTTTATCCCCATTGCATATAATACTTGCTGATGGTTTTAGATAGATGCTAGCAACTATTTTAAGGAAGGCTCCATTTATTCCTATACTTTCTAGTGTTTTTAATAGGAATGGATGTTGTACTTTGTCAAAAGCCTTTTCTGAAACTATTGAGATGATCATGTGGTTTCTGCTAGTTTTATTGTTGATATGCTCAATTATACTGATGGTTTTCCTAATATTAAACCATCCTTGCACTCCTGGAATGAATCCTACCTGATCAGAGAGTATTATTTTTGTGATAAGTTGTTGGAGTCTTTTGGCTAATATTTTATTTAGAATTTTTGCATCTAAATTCATGAGGGAGATTGGTCTATAATTTTCTTTCTCTGTTTTATCTCTTCCTGATTTAGGAATCAGTACCATATTTGTGTCATAGAAAGAGTTTGGTAGGACTCCTTCTTTACTAATTTTCCCAAATAGTTTGTAAAGTATTGGAATCAATTGTTCTTTAAATGTTTGATAGAATTCACTAGTGAACCCATCTGGCCCTGGAGATTTTTCCTAGGGAGTTCATTGATGGCTTGTTTGATTTCTTTTTCTGAGATGGGGTTATTTAGGTAATTCACTTCCTCTTCAGTTAATCTGGGCAATTTGTGATTTTGTAAATATTCATCCATTTCACTAAGATTGTCATATTTATGTGCATACAATTGGGAAAAATAATTGCTCATTATTTTTTTGATTTCCTCTTCATTAGAGGTAGATTCACCCTTTTTATATTTGATACTCATAATTTGGTTTTCTTCTGTCTTTTTTTATCATATTGACTAAGGGTCTATCAATTTTGTTGATTTTTTCATAAAACCAGCTCTTAGTTTTATTTATTAATTCAATAGTTTTCTTAATTTCAATTTTATTAATCTCTCCCTTGGTTTTCAATATTTCTAATTTAGTACTAAATTGGGGATTTTCAATTTGTTCTTTTTCTAGCTTTTTCAATTGCATGTCCAATTCATTGACCTCGCTTCTCTCTGCTTTAATTAAGTATTCACTCGGGGATATAAAACTTCCCCTGAGAACTGCCTTCAGTGCATCCCACAAATTTTGGTATGTTGTCTCATTAGTATCATTCTCTTGAATGAAATTATTGATTGTTTCTATAATTTCTTGTTTGACCCACCAATTTTTTAGGATTAAATTGTTTAATTTCCAATTAGTTTTTAGTCTATCTTTCCATGGCCCTTTATTGCATATAATTTTTATTGCATCATGATCTGAGAATGACGCGCTTAATATTTCTGCCTTTCTGCAACTGGATTGTGAGGTTTTTATGCCCTAGTACATGGTCTATTTTTTAGTATGTACCATGCACTGCTGAGAAGAAAGTAAATTCCTTTTTGTCCCCATTCAGTTTTCTCCAGAGATCCATCATATCTAGTCTCTCTAAGATTCTATTCACCTCCTTAACTTCTTTCTGGTTTATTTTGAGGTTAGATTTATCGAGTTCAGAGAGGGGAAGATTAAGGTCCCCCACTAGTATAGTTTTGCTATCTATTTCTTCCTCTAATTCCTTTAACTTCTCCTCTAGGAATTTAGATGCTATACCACTTGGTGCATATATATTAAGTAGTGATATTGCTTCATTCTCGATGGTGCCTTTTAGTAGGGTATAGTTTCCTTCCTTACCTCTTTTAATTAGATCTATTTTTGCTTTTGCTTTATCTAAGTATTGCTACCCCTGCTTTTTTTACTTTAGCTGAGGCATAATAAATTTTACTCCAACCTTTTACCCTTATCCTGTGGGTATCACTTTGTTTCAAATGTGTTTCTTGTAGACAACATATTGTAGGATTATGGTTTTTAATCCATTCTGCTATCTGCCTCTGTTTTATGGAAGAGTTCATCCCATTCACATTCACAGTAATAATGACTATCTGTCTCTTCCCCTCCATCCTACTCCCTCCCCTGTTTATGTTTTTGTTTCTTCCTTCTCCCTTCCCCTCCTTGAAGTTTTCCCTTTTGACCACCCCCTCCCTCAGTGTTCCCACCCAGTGATCCCTCTTCTTAACCTACCCTCTCCACTTATTACTGTTTCCCTCCCTTCTAATCCCCCGCTTTAGTCTCCTCTTTTTCACCCCCCCTTGCCCTTCTGCTTTCTATAGGATGAAGTAAGTTTTTATACTTATCAGAGTGAATTACTCCCTGTTTGATTCCAAACCAATGAGAGTAAATTTCAAACATTGTTCCTCTCCCTCCCTCCTTTTCCTCTATTTAATGAATTTATGTGTCTATTCACATTAAAATCTTAAACTTCACTGATTTAAGTTGTGAAACGTGGAGTGGAATAATAGACAAACCGAGACCACTGAGGCAAGAAAAAGAAAAAATTTATTACGAGTTCGAACCCGGGTCCCACCATACATTTTAGATGGAGGACCCCGAGTGTCTCCTCGGGTGTTCTTTTATACAATTATGAGGGGAAAGCAGGAAGTACTGAGCTCACTGATTGGCTTAGTAGATTCAGTTAAGTCTTGGAGACAAGGACTTGGCGGGAGATGGTTGGCTAGCAGATTTAGTTGAGTCTTGGAGACAGTAGCTTGGTGCCAACTTTATGGGCTATAGGGGAGGGGGAGAGCAAACAGGTGTCAGGTGGGGGCAGTTGATTCAGTTCCCAGATCTTATAGGTCAACATGACATTGTGGTTAGGGTTGGAAAAACATGCATTCTTTGCAAAAACAAGTTATGAAGAAAAACAAGGTTATTCTATAATCTCCTGAGGTTTGGCCCTATTTCATATTTGGATCCATTTCAAGTTGATCCCTCTTTGAACCAGAACCAGTGAGAATAGTGTTTAAATGATGTTCCTCTCCCTCTTTCTTTCCCCTCTTTTATAGTGTGTTTTAATGTCCCTTCAGATGGCATATTTTACCTTTTCCTAGCTCATCCTTTCCTTTTTCCCATTACAGTACCTCTGATCCCCTTAATAGTTTTGTTTTGTTTTTTTTAGACATCAGGTTAGTGCATTCATACCCACACCCTCTATCTAAGTATAACCCTTTTGAAGGTCATGATAATCATAAAGATTTTGAATATTGACAGTTATCAGCTCCACATATAGGGATGTGAACATTTTGCTCTTGTTGCATCCCAAGTAATGAGCGTGTGTTTGTGGGTGTGGGTGTGTGCGCTTGTGCATGTGTGAGTCTGTTTCTCTTGTTTACCTTTTTATGTCTTTCTTGAGTCTTGTAATTGGAGATCAAATTTTCCATTGAGCTCTGGCTTTTTCATCAGGAACATCTGGAAGTCCCTTATTTCATTAAATGACCATCTCCTTGCCTGGAAGATTATGCTCAGTTTTGCCGGGTAGTTAATCCTTGGTTGTAGTCCTAGCTCTCTTGCCCTACAAAATATCAAATTCCAGTCCCTCCGCTCTTTTAATGTAGAAGCTGCTAGGTCCTGTGTGATCCTAACTGTAGTTCCTCGATATTTGAATTGTTTCTTTTTGGCTACTTGTAGAATTTTTTCTTTAATCTTGTAGTTCTGGAATTTGGCTACTATATTTCTTGGAGTTTTCAGTTTGGGATCTCTCTCAGGAGGAGTCCGGTGAATTCTGTCGATAGTTATTTTATCTTCTGATTCCAGGACCTCAGGACAGTTTTCTTTGACAATCTCTTGGAGGATGTTGTCTAGGCTGCTTTTTTCATCATGGCTTTCTGGTAGACCAATAATTCTTAATTTGTCTCTCCTGGATCTGTTCTCTAGGTCAGTTATTTTTCCAGTGAGCTATTTTACATTTTCTTGCAATTTTTCGATTGTCTTGTTTTGTTTGATTGACTCTTGCTGCATCATAGAGTTCTGAGCTTCAATTTGATTGTTTCTAATTTTTATCGAATTACGGTCTTCAATTATTTTTTGAAGTTCCTTTTTTAGGGAGGTATTTTCTCCAATTACTTCACTGAGACGTTTTTCCAAGTTGGTCACTGCCTCCCTGATTTGGTCTTTAAAATTTTTCTTAAGCTCCTCCAGGAATGCTATTTGGGCTTGGGACCAGATCATGTTTCCTTCTGTGGTCTCAGGTGTGGGTAGAGAGTCTATATTGTCCTGTGTGTTTTGTTGTTCTTGCCCTGCATAGTATGCTCGAATAGACTTTTTTGCCTTCCCCTTCTCCTTTTCAGCTTCCTTCCTTCCCATTGTGACTTCCTGTTTCTTAGTTTCTCGGGCAATGAGTTTAGGGCCTGATCCTTGACTTTGAATACCTCTGGGTGGCTAGTTTATGGCTAAGTCAGGGAAGTCAATGAGGGATGTAGGAGCAGCTAGAATTTACTTTGCCATTCCAGCCCCTGTATTATACAGGCAGGCAGTTTCTAACCTTCCAGGCTGGGGGCCGAATGCAGCCAGAGAAGCCGCTCTTTCCACTGAGGGCCCAAGTCTCCTACCTGGCTCCAATGATCCTACCTGTCTGAGAGATGACTGTGATTAGTCCTCGGTAAGTCTGCAGGTTGGGGCTTTTGCTCTCTCTGGTGTAGTCTGCTAGTCTGCTCTTAGGTCTGAGCTGTGCAGACCCCACACGCTCTGCGCTCAACCAGTTCGGACACACTGGGCAACCTCCTGGGCTGGACTCTGCCACACTCCGTCTTCCAGTGGGCTCTGTCACTCCGGATTCTGCTCAGATTCACCCTTTGAGCCTTAGTGACCGAGGAGCTCGGCAAGGTTGCTGCTTCCTTTCCGCCATCTTGGCTCCTCTCTCCATATTTATTTCAATGCTTTAGGTTCACATTTTCTTATTTTCTTCTCCATTCTATTTTTTTTTTTTTTTTTGCTTTTTGGAGGACAATCGGGGTTAAGTGACTTGCCCAAAGCCAAATGGCTATTTTTTGTGTTAAATGTCTGTGGCAGATTTGAACTCAGGTCCTCCTGACTCCAGGGCTGGTGTTCTATTCACTGAGCCACTTAGCCATCCCTCCATTCTATTTCTTAACCATATTTTTTTTATTTTAAAAATAATTTTATTTGGTCATTCCCCTCAAAAACCTGCTAGAAAGTAACAATATTTTTCCTTAAAACAAAATCAAAAAACAAAAAAATACAACTGAGTTATAGTGAATTTTGTCATCTTTTATTAAATTTGTTAATTTTGAGGGAGTCAAATATAGTTAAAGTTTTATTTTTCTTTTTGCATTTCCATTCTCTGATTATTACATATTTGGAAATTTGTTTTTATGTAATAGTTGATTGTTGATGTTTCTTCTTTCAAAACGTCCTGCTCTTTTCTGTGACTAATTATCTGTTTAAGAATAACTCTTACTCTGATGAATTTAAATCAGCTCCTTATAAATTTTGGTTCCAACTGTTTTATTATTTGATATAAATATTTTTCTCCAGTTTATTTCCTTTTTAAAATTATTGATATATTTATTAGGGCTTTTTAAAAAAGCTTTTTATTTTTACATAATCTTATTTATCTATTTTATATTTCTATTATATTGCTTTTTTATTTATTTTATTGTTAGGCAGCTAGGTGGAACAGTGCATAGCATGCTGGGCCTGGAGTCAGGAAAACCTAAGTTCAAATTTAGCCTAAGAGACTTGAAAACTTAAAACACCGTAAAAATATCAGCTGTTATTTTCATTTAGAAAGCACTGTCACCACTACATTATCTTTGCCCAGCTATCATTGATCAGTCTTATCTTCTACCTTTTGTATCTTTTTTTGTATATAGTCTTATGGATTTGCCTGGGCAAATTACTTGCCGAGGTCAAAGGTCTTACAGTCAGTGAATATATCAGAAAAAGAACTTGAACCCCTAAAGTTCTTGACTCTGAAGCTGGTTTGTCTATTCCCTATGTTGATGCCTTTCATTTAAAAAAAATATTAGTACTACTTAATATGTTCATCATTTTCTTATTATAGACCTAACCCTTTATGCATGGTTAGTTATAATAGATACTTTCTGTATCATATTTTATTTAGCATTTTTACATAGATAAGGATTAATGATATCAATATTTCTCTCATTCTGCCTTGTGTTTTTCTCTTTTAGGAATCTGCACTAGATTTCCAGATCACAGAAAAAATTGGTAGACTGCTTTCTTTGTGTATTTTGGAAAAAGTGTATATAGTGTCAGAGTTAAATTTTCTTTGACTGTTTGATGGAAATATAAAATTAGAGGTGGAAAGAATCATTAAGTTTAACCTTCTCTCTTTATAGTGAGGGAACTGAGCCTCAGAGACATTACCTGACTTGCCAGAAATTAAATAGGTAGAGAATAAAAAAGCTTAAATTTGAATATATTGAATGCTTTGAATTTGAATATATTGAATGTTTTGAGGATTGGCCCTTCATTGACCAGTCTTCATTAATAATAGCCAACATTTATACAGCACTTACTATAAGCCAGTCACTATGCTAACTGCTTTCCAACTATTATCTCATTTCATACTTACAATAATCTTGAAGGTGGGTACTATTATTGTCTCCATTTTTCAAGTAACTTGCCCAGGGTCACATAGCTAGTCAGTGTCTGAGGTTGGACTTGAACTCAGGTCTTCTTTACTATAGGCTTAATTCTCTATCCTCTGCACAACTTAGCCGACCGGAGAAAAAAAGGTGTTAACTGCTATATATGTATGAAAGAGTTCTTGATTTCCTGTGGAGATTCAAGCTAGCATTTAACAAGCCTGTACTAAAGGTTATGATGAGATTTTATTTTTAAGTTATTGGAAGAAATGCAACATTGCACGACATGAATACTGCCCTTTTTATTTTGCTAATGAAGTAAATAGTATACATTATTCAATTAGATCTATGATCTTATAGATATGGGTGCTTTTTCCAATAGCATAGACCATGGTGCATTAGTATCTAATCTGTGCCAATCTGATCCATGACCTCCCTTGAATATTCCACAGGGGAGCAATACCAAATGCTAAAGGCTTTATTTACATTTTCTCAGCATTATGTAAACTCGAATGAAACACATAGACTCCACCTGTAATTTCTCCCTCTTGACATGGGACCTTTTTTTTTTTCTGGTCACATATTTCCCTGATGATATGCTTAGTGTTTTTTTTTTTTCCCATATAGGCATAGTTTCTCCTTTGGAATGCCCTACAGCTTCTCATTCCCACCATCTACCTCTTTATTGTCCTTCAAGTGATCCCCATTTTCAGTGCTAGAGGACTGCTAAAAATAGCATTGGTAAAATTTGGAGTCTGCATTTTCTTATTCATTTCTTCTATTTAAATGATTAACTTTTAGGAGAGATGTGCCAAAAAAAAAAAAAAAGCCCCAGAAAAAAATAGGTACATTCTATATTTTTCTTTAATCTGAAAAATAGGAAAGTCTGGGGAGTAACTTTAAAACAACTGTCAGCGGAGTCCAAAAATGATGCCCGATAGGGAAGTTTTTATATGACTAAGAAAAAGGAAAAAAAAGTTTTCTTTTGCTGAGGAGAGCATTCTGAAAGTTCACAGGGAAGGAAAAACTATGGCTCTTAGAAGAAAATTAAGTGTTTGGTGAATTAAAATTAGCATTGTTCAACTTGACTATGTAGAATTTTAAAAATGAATAATAATTGTTCCTTTTCCTCAGAAATATCTCCAGCTAGCAGTGTTAAAGAGGATTTCTCTAAGGCAACTGGGCATTTTAACCTTAATTGAATTCTGTTGTTAGAGCTACATGTGGGTTGCAAACTTTAACCCAAGCCTCCAAACATTAAACAACACAATAAAGTAACAATTTACTTATGCAAATATATCTGTGTATTACATACAAATACATGCACACACACAAATTAGAATGCATTTAAATCTGCAAAGATGATGATGCCACAGTCAAACCTCCAACTAGATTGTAAGTTCCTGGGGGCAGAATAAATTTCAAATGTTTGTTTGTTCTCCTTTAATAACTAGCACAATGCTGTAATAAGTGTTGAAAGTAGATTTGTTGCTATTTTAATGCTTTAAAAGACATTGGGACATTGCACTAAAGGAAATTGAATGACCTCTTCATCTCTTAAAAAAAATTGTGAGGTAGTGTTTTATTTTGTTTTGTTTGATTCAAGGACTAGTGGTTTCATGTTTGATGTGTCCTTTCAGTCATGTCCAACTCTCCATAACCCCTTTTGGGGGTTTTCTTAGCAAATCAACTGTTTGCCCTTTCCCTCTCTAGCTCATTTTTAAAAATGAGGAAACTGAGGCAAATAGGCTTAAATGACTAACCCAGGATCACTTATAATGTCTGAGGTGGAATTTGAACTCAAGTCCTCCTATCTCCAGGTCAGATGCTCCAGTGAGGAAAGTCAATTTACTGATGCAGATGAGCACTTGAACAGCAATTTAGAATCTCAAAGGAGTTGCTTTAGGCACTATTCACTAATGAAGGTAGTAGAAAAGACACTTAGTCTTAAGACTAATCTCGAGTTTTGATTTGACCACATTCTAGATAATTCTAGTAATACCTTGGGAAAATCAAAATCTCCCTGAACCTTGCTATCCATATTTGTAAAAGGGCCATAATAACAAAATAATATTTACAGCATCTGTTATATCATTGATAAGATGATATATAATGAAATGCTGTGTAAACTATATGCATCCTGGGTCATCTCCATATATATCTGGCCACTGGACAAAGATGGCCCCAGAGGAGAAAGTGAGGCTGGTGACTTTGCACAGCCCTCCCTCACTTAAATCCAATTCATTTGTATGTCATGGCATCACCTCCCTGATGTCATGGTCCTCTTCGAGAACAAAGGACAAACAGCAGTAGCAGTAACTATATAAATGTTGGTGATGATCTCATGTGAATTTTTACTTCTGTTGAATCACTTTCCCTTTTTAAAGGAAAGGAGTGGTTTCATGGTAAGATGTATAACAGGTAACACAGATCTGGAAATAGGACCCAACCAAGGGAACAACTGTAAGTCTGGATAACATAACTTTGAAGGCTGATGAAATTTATTATTATTAATCATTATTATTATTATTATTATTATTATTATTTTCATCATCATGTTAATGTTTTTAATTTAACGAGTTATAAAGCAAATAAAACCTTTTACTGTTGAAGGTGATTGTTTTGAAAATACTACTGTATGATTTCCAGCCATTTCACTTGAGGTATTCAAAGGAAAGCTATATAACAAATTGTAGATTTTGTAGAAGGGATCCTTGTTTAGATTTTGGCCGGACTAGATTCTGTGTACATGTGTATCTCTGTGTGTACACTTCTTTGGGGCACACATGTGTGTGATCTTGCATTTCCTTAAGGAAAATAAAAGTAACATGTAGTTATTCTGGTACAAAATCTGTGGAGATACATGAACTTTTAACATCTGAGTGTGGATCAAATAAAAATACAGCAAAAATTTATTATGCGCTTGCCTTGTGCAGACCCAGACACTGGGAGGTATTCACAGTTTAAATAAGAAAAACATGATTCCTGCTCTCAAGTGACTTACAGTCTTGTCAAGGACAACACAAAAATAATCACTATAATATACAACATTATATGGTAAGTTTTTTAGAGAGTTATAAAGCAAAGAGCTCTATGAGGTATAAGGAGGAAGGTCATTTATCAACACTAGGGAGCATAAGGAAGGTTTCTTAGAGGAAGTGTCATTTAAGTTGGATTTTGAAGAATAGGTATTCAATAGGAATTCAACAGGTGAAGGCCAGGAAAAGGGAATTATAATCAGAAGCAAATAAATATACATAACAGTGTGTATTCATCTGCAAATACTCAAGACTATTTGAAGTATAGTATGTATTAAAAAGAATAATATAAATTAAGCATGGAAACAAAGGGTTGAGAAAGATTGTAGAGAGCCTTGAGTGACAGTAGAAATTTTAATATTTATCAGCAACAACAGCATTAAATATGAAATATGGTTTTACTGTCAATTCATTTGACAATGCCAGAAAAGCCAGATACCTAATGAGTAACTTTTCCTGCACTCATTGAAAGCCTTTTATAAGTGAAGCTTAACAGGGTTGATACCTTCAAATATTTTTACTCCATGATTCAAGATGACATAATAACATTCCAGTTTAAATTAAGCTTCTTCCTCCCTGATATACTGCTATTCTTCCTTGGATATTGGTCATTGTGTTCCACTGCTTCAAACTTGCTTTCTGTGACTTTGATCTTTGAAGAGCTTCCTTTGTCAATTTTGTGGAAAATTGTTCTGTTTCATCTCACCAGGCAGTAATTAGTTAGGTACTCTGTTCTACTAATTTCAGCCATGTGACTATTTGATCAGACTTTATCTGTAGTATCCATGCTAGTGATATTTGTGGAGTGACCTCACTTATAAGCTCTAATTTTGGATGAGTTTGACCTACCATTTGATGGCTATTATAACATATTGGATTCATACACAAACACACACATACACATACACACACACACACACAACTCATACACACACTTCTTAGGAACTTAATAAGACTTCACTAGAAAGTCCATGAGCTGCTACCATGGCTAAACAGCATCAATCTATTTGCTTGGGCTAAATCCCAAATCCATGCTAGCATGATACTTAGTAGTTTACTTTGGAAATGCCATCATTTCACTGAAATTGAGGTTTCAAAAATATCCAGGAAAGATTTTTTTTGTCATTTCTTTTCAAGGCTTTGTCTTTATTTCTGGTAGCTGGTCCCAAGTCCCCATTAAGAAAGTACAATAGCAAGTCTTATAGGAGACATGAAAGCAAACTTGTGTAATGGCAAGCAAAGAAGTACTTAGCACCTTGCTTCAGCTATTTCATTATTTAGCACCGTGTTTCAGACCAATATTTTTTTAAGCTTTGCCCATGCTTTCATCAAGTCTTTGTTAAGAAACAGACCTTGTGAACTCCACAGTGGGATGCAACAGGAAGGGGTGGGACAGGAAGGAATTGATGATATAAAAGGAGGAACACAAGCTGGGAGAAGCATAGGTGGTAAGAAGCAAGGTTGTGGTGCCAGAACTTTGTCAGTCTGTGTTGATGTTACTTTATCATATCTGTCTGCTGATAGAGGACATTGCTGTTGTTACAGAAGCCCTGGAACCTTGCTGCTGGCTCAGAAACCCTGGGAGAGGACTTTCTTATCTGTCTACAGAAATCCTGAAGGAATATTTTACTGATATTTTCAGAAATCCTGGGACTTTACTGATGATTTATGTTGACTTCTCAGACAGAGACCCTGTTTTCTGGCCTGTGTTGATTGCACAAGAAGATAGTGAATTGATGATTGTGCCAGCAATGTGTATGAATGTTGTTTTGGCTGTGTTAAGCTTTTTCTTCGCAGGAACAGAAACTGGGAAGGACTTGAGGTGGAATGGACACTGTGAGCTTCAATATGGAATGGAAACTAGATAAGGAGCTGGAGGAGGAGCTGAGAGCTGCATACTTTTGAATCCAGGTAGCAGTTGGGTAAATTCCAGCAAAAGCTGGGACAATGGAAGAGGGACCATTGAATCTGAGAGCCAGCCTCTGGTCAAGATGAAAAGACATACCCTTGGGTACTTAGTGCTGACTGAGAAGATCATGATTTCTATGGCCTAGGGGTGGGAGAACTGTGTACTCCAGAGATTAAGACAATGTGACCTACAGGTGAACAACTTTGACCTTTGTATTTTGTGTCCCTTAAGGATGCTTGCTCCTTAAGGTTGACTGAATTAAGGACTTACTGAATGATATCTTATGTTATAAGATTGTAAATGCTGGGGGCGGAGCCAAGATGGTGGAGTAGAAACAGTGCGTCCAAGCCACTCTCCTCCCAGATCACCTCCAAACTATGTAAAAGGGGACTCTGAACAACTTCTGGAGCCCCAGCACCCACAGAATGACATAGAGAAGCTAACCTCCCGCTCAGGACAGCCCAGCAACCCTGCAGGAAGGACCAGCACAGCAGTCTGGGAGCCGCCAACTCAGTGCTCAGTGCGGGGAGACCGAGTCGCAGTTTTAGCCCCAGGGCAGCAGGGCCAGCAACTGGCTGGAGGGACCCCAGAACACCAGCAGCTGTGGCGATTCCAGAATTATCAACATAGACATGCCTAGGACAAAGTGAGAGGTTAGTGCCCTATGGACTTTGGGACCAGTATTTGGGGAATGCGTCGGCTTCCTCCCCTGGGGGCTAGAAGCCACTGAGGAGACACGCCATTTTGCAGTTTTCAGAGGCAGCTCCAGCTCCTGACTTGCGAATTGTAGGGAGATCCAGCGATCAGTCTTGGGAGGTAATCGCTCTTGCTTTAACCTCCCTGGATCTGGATTGTTATCTGGGGTGGAAGTCATGGGTGGGTTTACAGCTTGCCAGAAACGGAAGTTGCCCCCAGCACACATTCGGGGTGAAAGTTCCTGTCTGGCACCAGGCCATACTGTGGCAACAAGCCCAAAAGTCAAGTAATTAAGTGGCAACATTCCAAGGCAAAGGAAACAAATTAAACAGAAAAAGGCAACCTTAGACTCCTACTTTGGGGACAAAGAGGATCAAAGATTAGAGCAGGAAGGGGACTGTGAGGTCAGATGTCCTGCTCCAAAAGCCCCAGGGGAAAACACAATCAGGTTGCAGGCCATATAGGACCTTAAGAAGGACTTTAAAAATCAAATAAGAGAAGTGGAGGAAAAATTGGGAAGAGAAATGAGAAGGATGCAGGAAAAGTATGAAATGAGGGTCAACAGCCTGACTGAGGAAAACAACACCTTAAAAGATAGACTAACTCAAATGTCAAAAGAGGCCCAAAAGGGCAATGAGGAGAAGAATGCCTTAAAAAGCCCAATTTCCCAGATGGAAAAAGAATCTCAAAAGTTCACTGAGGAGATTCATTCCTTCAGAGTTAGACTGGAATAAATGGAAACTAATGACTTTATGAGAAATCAAGATGCTGTTAAGCAGATTCAAACAAATGAAAGAGTAGAAGGCAATGTGAAATATCTCATGGGAAAAACAACCGACCTGGAAAATAGATCCAGGAGATATAATCTAAAAATTATTGGACAACTTGAAAGCCATGATCAAAGAAAGAACCTAGAAATCACCCTTCAAGAAATTCTCAAGGAAAATTGCCCTGATGTTTTAGATCCAGAGGGCAAAATAGAGGTTGAAAGAATCCACAGATCACCTCCTGAAAAAGATCCCAAAAAGAAAACTCCCAGGAATATTATAGCCAGATTCCAGAATCCCCAGATCAAGGAGAAAATACTACAAGCAGCCAGGAAGAAACAATTTCAATATTGTGGAAACACAATCAGAATAGCACAGGACCTGGCAGCTTCTACGCTGAGGGACAGAAGGGCATAGAATATGATATTCCAGAGGGCAAAAGATCCGGGAACGAACCCAAGGGTCACCTACCCAGCAAAATTGAGTATGTTGTTTCAGGGGAAAATATGGTCATTCAGTGGAATAGAGGACTTTCAAGCATTCTTGAGGAAAAAAACAGAATTGAATAGAAAATTTGACATCCAGACACAAGAAGCAAGAGATGCCTGAGAAGGTAATCAGGGAAAAGAAATCAAAAGGAACTTATCAAAATTGAACTATTTACATTCTTATATGGAAAAACAATAACTGTGACTGATGAAATCTTTCTCAGTATGAAAATAATGGAAGAAGGGTGTATGGGCATATGAATACATATGTGAATGTGTATATATATGTTGTTATATATGGATAGAGGGCATAGGGTGAATTTGTTGCGAAGGGAGGATACCCAAGGGGTGAAATTATGAGGTGAGAGAGGAAAGTGGCAAGAGGAGATGGGGAAAAACAGGGTAGGGCAAACTATCTCATGTAGAAGAAGCAAGGGAAAGTTGTTGCAAGGGAGGGGAAGAATAGGAAGGCAAAAAGGCAAAACCATATTCTCATTGAATTTGGTTCAGGGAGAGAATGACATACATACTAAATGGTATATCTCAACCTACAGTAGAATAGGGGGAAGGGGGATGAGAGGAGGGATGATGGATGGGAGGGCATCCTTGGGGGGAGCGGAGGTTGGAGGTACCCACTATAGAAGAGGGACAGGATCAAGTAGGGAATGGACCAGGTGGGGGGGTGGGATGAGTGGGAGGGAATTATAAGCAGCCTTGTACAATATATCTACCATGGTAATGTTTAGCATAGCTAGACATGTACAACATATACTGAATTACTTATCTTCCCAGAGGTAATGGGTGACAAGGGAGGAAGGAAATAGATCTGAAATTCGAGGTCTTAAGATTAAATGTTTCAAATATACATAAATACTATTATTAATACTCTTTTGCTTGTTGTTGGGAGATAAGATGTGCAGGCACTGGGACACAAAGATTCACCTTCCTCTAATGGAAAAGTTGAAGGGGGTATGGGAGAAGATATGGGAGAGAGCAGATTGGAGGAAGGAGGATCTTGTGGGACTGCTATTCTGGGAGGGTGGGTATGGGAAAAACAAGGGGGAAAAATAATTGTAACTCAAAATCTGGCGGAAATGAATGATGTAAAACAGAAGTTAATAAAGCATTTGAAAGAAACAAAAAAAGACTGTAAATGCTGTATATTGGTTTCTATAAATGTTTTGCTTTAATTTACTGCTGAATAAATGGAGAGTTCTCTATACTATGCTATCAGAATCTTAAAGCTGTTCACAGCAGCAGTCCTCTGGAAAGGTGCTCATGTTTGGCTTTACAACTTGTCACGGATAAATGAGAAAAATTGAGATATTTTTACATTGATACACCTTTATATGTAGAAAGGATGAGGTTTTTCATAAAACAAAATATAGCACCAAAACAATCAGACTTTGCTGATTAAAGACATGCCTAATGAAGAAAGGAATAAGAACTCAGTGAGTGGAGAATCCCAACCTTGCCTCTTTAAACTTACTCTTTGTCCTAAAGCATAGAAGATGTTGAGGGTTATAAATGTAGAAAAACTTAAGTTTTATAGCCATCTGCACCTTCCCCCACCCCATAAAAATACCCCTTTGTCCCAGATATAATGCTCAAAAAGAAGAGACCTAATCTTAACCTGTGGTTATTTTGCCTGGCATTTTTAGCTGAATGTGGTAGCTGTAACTAAGGATCTCTTAGACTGATGTCATCAGAAACAGAATACAGTTTGCCATGCTGTACAGACTAAAGCTGATGGCTTGACTCACCCTGAAGAAATGAGCTCAGAATTTAGTAGCAGGGAAGTATGCCTAGCAGAAACACTGAGACAAGTGAAATAACATGCTCTTAAGAGATACCATGCCCTTTGAGTAGAACCACTGATACAGGTACAGATACTGTGACCAATAGAAGTGTATGCCCATCATTAATGTTCACTCTTCCTATTTATTTTATGTATATTTGTAAAAGACTGTGTCTTGGAATTTGGGTTGGGGGGGTATCCTGTTAGAAATCTGCTTTCTAGACTAACATCAGCATCATTATTATCAACAATAATAATAATTTTTATTAAAATTAACTTTGATCAGAGAAAAAGTACATCAGTGGAAGCTTATAATCTATTGCTTCAAGTAGATGTGGAACATACAATGCTTTGAAACTGGGATTCAAGCTTATCTGGAGACACCATATGTCAGAGGGGAGTTTCTAGGTGATAAATAATTATCAGGTGAAACAATTTTTTTAAAAGTTTAATTAGACAATGGTATAATCAAAGTTCTATATTTATGTGTTGTTATAAATTTTACAAAAATTTCCCTCATAATAGCCATTTGAAGTAAACAGTTTAAGTATTATTTTTACCTACATTTGAGGAAACTCAGGTACAGAAAGGTTAAATACCTTGTATAAAGAGCATATGGTCAGTAATTAATAGAATGAAGACTTGAAAAACCTTCTAAAATTTCTTCTTGAAAATAGCATTTGAGATGGGCTTAGAAAGAAGAGACAGATGAGGAAAGAGACTTTGTTGGACATAGGATATCACATATACAGTGGCATGAAGGTGGGAGATGAATTTTCCCATATAGAGAATAGAAAGGGGGCAGTTTAAGTGGAACCGATAACCCATGAAAGGTATTAATATGAATTAAGTGCAGTGGACTGGGTGTTATTGGTTATGGAGTCAGATGACCTGGGTTCACATTTTGACCCTGTCACTTATCGAGAGGCAACATGAAGGACCAGAACAAATGCTGGGTGTGGAATCAGAGGAGTCAAAGGACATCAGTTCATATCCTATCTCTAACATTTATTGCCTGTATGATTGGATAAATCATTTAAATTCTTTGGACCTTGGTTCATCATTAGCAAAGTGAGGAGTTGGACTGAATGACCTCTAAGTTCTCTTCCAGCTCTAAACCTATGCTTTTATGAAAATGAGGCAAATTATAATCTCACTGGGCTTCAGTAGCTTGTTTGTAAAATGATGAGGCTGAACTAGATAATCACTAAATTCTCTTCCAAACCTAAAAGTATGATCCTAAAAAGATAATCTTTTCTTAGATTGTGTTGTTCATTAGAAAGTACATAAATAAAATATTTACATTGATTTAGAACTAATTTCCTCAGTGATCCAAGTCAAAGTTATATTTAATTGTATTTTTTCCTGATTTTGGCTATAGCTAAGTGTTAAGGACAATAAAACTTAAACTGGGGCGGCTAGGTGGTGCAGTGAGTAGAGCGCTGCCCTGGAGTCAGAAGGACCCGAGTTCGGTTCTGGCCTCAGACACTTAACGCACACACAAACAAAAACCTAGCTGTGTGACCTTGGGAAAATTACTTAACCCCAATTGCCCTCCAAAAAGCAAAAAAATTAAAAAATTAAAAAAAAATAAAACTTAAACTGCTACAATGTTTTTCCATAATGTCTAGTATCTGTTATTAAAAATATGGTTTGCTTCTTAGAATCTTTTAATAGCAAATGGTAACCTTCCTTACCCTAAGGAATGTAAATGAGTCAATATTGCTTATTGTAGACTGTATGCATATACATGTCTGTTTACACATTTTCACACTTGTAAATAGTCATATTAACATGCAATGCCTTATCCTTTTCTTAGGATCCTTATATACTGTAATATAAAGGGAAGAAAGGAAATAAATGCCTACTATGGACCCTTTGGAATCTAAATCAGTATAGCATACATAGAATTGCCTCTCCCTGCTTCGCCTCCCTTCTTCTCTCCTTCCCCCCTCCCCACCTCTACCCCTTTACACACACACACACACACACACACACACACACACACACACACACACACACACACACACACACCACACACCACACAAGAGGATAAGGCTTGGGAGTCTGGTAAATTACTCTCAGAAGCTCCATTTTTTTCAAATGAAGGTCAAGGTCAGGATTACTTTATTCTCCCAGCCCTTCCCCTTATTTAATGGACTTCAAAATCATGTTTTCTCTATTTCAGGCTCATCCTGAAACTTCCCTCATTACCTGGCACCTTCTTGCCCTGGAACAGCCTACCACCCTTGGAGTATACTCACTTTGGAATATTGTGGAACAACCTCCACAAAGCTTGCCTTCCTTTTTCCCATTGGTGAGTGCATGGGCCAGGTTGCCTTAATTCTCCTTCTAGCTTAATACCTTTGTCCCTTCCATCCACCTTCATTTACAGGTCCCTTTTGTGTTCTGTCTTTCTTCAGTAACATGGGAGATCCTTGAGAGTAGGGATGACCTTTTGCTTATCTTTGCATCCCCAGAATTTTGCACAGTGCCTGGTCCATAGTAAGCATTTATTTCCTTTCTTCCATTTATCACTTGAGAGAACATCATAAGACCATTCTTGTGGCATTTGATAGATGAATGGCATATAACTTGTAACCTTTCTTCTTTGTTTTTACCCTTAAATTATCCAAGAAAATTACCCCATTTTCCTCAATAATCTCATTGATAAAGTTTTCATGTAGGTCCAAACTACCCCATCTTTGTGTTTGTTGTTTGGTCATTTCTGATTCTTTGTGGCCCTATTTGGAATTTTCATGGCAAAAATACTGGAATGATTTATCATTTCCTTTTCCACATCATTTTATAGATGAGGAACTGAGGCAAACAGGGCTAAGTGACTTGCCTAGGGTTATATAGTTAGTAAGTGTCTGAGGTCAGATTTGAACTCATGAAGAAAAGTCTTCTTGACTTCAGGCCTGGCATGCTATCCACTGTACTACCTGCCTGCTCCTCATACTTGGCATAATAGAGATGACCCTCTCTAGGCTCCTTCTTAGCTTTGAGTAAATCAGAAAAAGTTTCATTACCATATTCTCACCTTTACAACCAATTATTGTACTAAAAGATCTCAAAGCACAGATTTGGAAGTGGAGACAGTGGAGACCTTGTCTCCCACTAGTCACCCTCCTGGCACCCTCCAAAAATGAGGGAACATATCTATCACATATCAGAGATGGAATCCTTCCTATACAAAAAAGTAAGTTATCTTTAAATCTACTATACTTTTGCCTCAATCTAGGTAACTACCACATCTTCATCTCAACCTGTGAAACCACTATACTATTACCCCATTGTGGACTATGAGCATAAGCCCTTTAGCATCTCAATATTACTTCCATCTAGCAGTAAAGCCGGTACTTTAATAAATCCTTTGGACACAATTATCTTGTTCATAGGTTTATTTTTCCCTTTCCTATTGTGGACACAAGTTCCAATAGAATAAATCATCTGGAAAGGCACTTGCCACAAAATCAAGGAATTCAAATAGGTAATAATAGCTAATAACAATAGTTAGCATTTACATAGCACTTTAAGATTTGCAAAGTATTTTGCATATGTTATATCATTTAATTAAAACTCCTCATTTTAAAGTTCCCTGAACTCCTGAACTCTTCATTCTAATTTATAAAATGAATGGACCTAATTTAGTTTACATGATACAACAAGCAAACAAAATGTGAAAAATTCAAATAATAAGCTTAATTTTAAAATTTCATTCATTAAATGCAATAACTATAAGTTAACTTGAGTGATTTTTATACTCGAATTTACTGACTTGGTTAGTATTTATATTGTTACTAGACAAAGACTTGAATGATACTTCGATTGGGTTGTAAGACCATAGAATCATAGGGTCTTAAATGATCTCTTTTTTCTAACCACCTTCAGATAGGGCTCTTGTATACATTTTGGCAACAGGAAGGAGTTTGAGAAGATTTTTGTCTCTATCCTTGAACAGAAAATGCTTAAATGTTCTGTGCTATCTTTAGTGTTCATAAAATGCAACCACTTTCCATTCCAGAGGACTAAGCACTTCATTACAAATTATTCATTGGCAAGATCTTAAAATGTAATTTCTTGCTAACATTCATAGCTACTGTTCATAACTACAAAAGAGTAAAGGTGAAAAGTAGGAGTGGGTGTATTAGGAATGTGTGAATATTATTTGGACAAAAATATTTCAAAAAGTCAAATGATAATTTTATATAATGGTTTTGGAAATGGAATTATGTTACTTATTGTTTTATATTCTTCTCATTAATTTGAAGTTGACCATCATAGTCTAATAATGTGTGGCTCAGATAAAAGGTCACCTCCAGAACAAATGCTTTTGTTCTATCTCCCCCCCCAAAAAAAAACCCTCTTTGATAGAGCCTTAATGGTATTGGTGTAGGTATACACATCAATGTTATATGATTTAAATGTCTTTTTTTTTGAGTCAGGAAGATGTAAGTTGAGACTGTATGTCTGATTCTTGACAGTTCTAAGTCTGGGCAAATTACTTAAGTTTACTCAATAAAATGGGGTTAGTATTTAGGGTTCCAACTTCATAGGGTTATTGGGAGATCAATGAGATAATAATGCATATAAAATACCTTATAAATTTTAGAGCACTATGTAAGTGGCCTTTATGATGATGATGATGATGATGATGATGATGATAGTGGTGGTGGCTACTGCTATTGTAACTATTGTTATCGCCTGTTTTGTAACTATTGTTGTTGCCTGTTTTCCCATAAACACATTATAGAGGACCAAATACATCTGAAAACTGCTCCTTATTTTAGAATGTAGAGAGCATCAGCATAACATGTGAGCTATGCATTTTACCTTTATCTTCAGGTCATACATGCCTTTTTATATCACATCTAAAAGACAAGTAGTAATTAGTACAACAGCCTGCTCACACCACTGACTATATGTCATCACATTGCCTTTTAATGTACCTAATTTTAATTCTTAGACCATGGTACTATATGATTCATAGCTTTGGTAGAATCAGTGGAAACCTATCTGAATACAAAAGTGATCCTATCAATTCAGACGTACCCTTCAGTAATACAGATCACAGCCTATTTAAGCCTGCCCAGCTTGTGCAAATCTCATCCATGTCCTCTAAATCCTACCCACATATCTCATCATGGCATGAAGTTGACCCTTGGTTCTTGAAATATATGCAAGTACAGTACAAGTTCTGCTTAGTATTGCCAAGCTAGAAAGGTATCAATCATGAACTCAATCCTTATTCTGCTCAGTAGATTCAAGTGGTGCACTATTATCTCTAAAATGAAATACAAAATCCCTTTTGGCATTGAAAGTCCTTCATAATGTGATTCTAACTATATTTCTAGGTTTATTTTATATTAATTCTCTTCACATACTTCATAGTCTAGTCAAACTGGCCTTCTTGTTGTTCCTCACACATCAATCAAAAAACATTTATTAAGCCTCTACTATGTGTCAGGCACTATGAAAAATGATGGGGCTACAAAAAGAGGCAAAAGAAAGTCCTTATGCTGAAGAAGTTTACAATCTAATGGGAGTGATAAAATGCAAACAAATATACACAAAGTAAGCTATAGATAAGACAAATAATCTCTCTCTCTCCCTCTCTCTCTCTCTCTCTCTCTCTCTCTCTCTCTCTCTCTCTCTCTCTCTGTCTCTGTCTTTCTCTGTGGGGGGCACCCTTTCTCATGTCTCTCTGTCTCTCTCTCTCTCTGTCTCTCTCCCTTTACCCCTTTCTCTTCCTATTCACCCCCTTTCAGACTGAACTGGGTCTCTCTAGATCATCCAGGTTTTCTGTGCTGGGGGGCTACATGGGCCCATTTCCATTCTGAAAAACACATAACTTTTGATCTTTTCCATTTATCACCCAGTCCACTTCACCCCTCCTTAAACATCTTGTTCCCTACCTCTCTTCAGTTCCAGGAGGTCTCCATACTAATTCCAAATAGTATAGACAACTGATTGGTTTAACCTACTGTAACTCAGAACTTCTAAGATAAATATTCAGCCAGGCACAACTCTTCTGTGGGGGGACGGGAAGGAAACAATTTCTTTATTTTTAGTATCTACTGTAAGCCAAGTACTGCTATGCTAAATCCTTAACAATATTATCTCATTAAATCAACCCTGAGAAATAGGTTGAGGGTAACTATGTGGCACAGTGGCTAGAGCACCAGGCCTGGAGTCAAGAAGCCAAATTCAAATCTGACCTCAGACACTTACTATCTATATGACCCTGAACAAGTGACTTAACCCAATTCGCCCAGTTTCCTCATATGTAAAAAAAAAAAAAAAAGCTAGAGAAAAAAATGGCAAACTACTCTGGTATCTTTGCCAATAATACCTGAAAAGGGGTCACAAAGAGTCAAATATAACTGAAAAAGTTAAGTGACTTGTTCAGGGTCACATAGCTAGGAAATTTCTGAGCCTGGATTAGAAGTCAAATTTTCTTGAATTCTGGGCACAGCAATCTACTGTACTACTTACTACAAGTGTATTATATCCATGTACCACCAGCCCAGCCCAAGCAACTTTCTCAAGCCCAAATTTAGTCTCATGGTCCTAGCGGTGATTATCTTCTCCTCTCTAAAGTGTAATAGGAGGTAGAGGATGCATCTCCCTCTTGACAACTGACATCCAGATTCAGGCTTTCCCAAACTTTCAAATGGAGGTAGTTGTCACCATTTCTAGAAAACACTCAAATCATAATCACTGTTCAGTCTCCAGTGCTTAGAGAAAGAATCACAAAGTTGAAGAGGCAATCGGGGTCTATGATTTAACCTCAGGCTCACCTAGACAGGCACATAATCTCACTGGCAAGTGTGAGCAGATGTTGGTTGAAGGTGTGTGGGACAGAGACCACTACCAAAAAATCAATATAAATACAGATACCTGAAAAAAAGAAATGAATTTATTGCTTTTTCATGAGAAAGGGTGCCCCCCACATCGCTCTAATGGCACTCTAATGTACAGCAGGGAAGTACAAATTGATTCCATAAATCAAGGTCCTTTTATACTCTGACATGAACCCCCCAACCCCTTCCCCTTATCCCATTGGCTGGGCTTCGGGGGGCACAATCTATTTGTGTGAATCTTCCCTAGCAACAAAGAGCAAAAGACAAGAAAAGGTGGGAAAGTTGTGCAAGAGATCCAAGCATGCACAGTTTAGGTTGTGTTGCTAAGCCTGGAAAAACTATTAATCCTTTTGAGGAGGCTTCACTTCTGAGAAATCACCCCTCACAAAGGGAAGTAAGGTTGGGGAAGGAAAAGTATGATGAATGGAAAGCTTCCAGAGTCCCAAGTCACACACTGAGGAGAGAAGAGAAAAAGTAGACATTCACTCTCTATATAAAGTCCAATGCATACGAGACTCTTTCTTCTCAATGACCAATCGTTTTTCAACAGACCTTACCATAGAAGGTTGAGGGATAGGAAATACCAACAGAAACAACTAGAAGCTTCTCATTGTAAATGTCCTTCAGAAAATTTTTAGGAAAATAACTAACTACTAGTACTATCAAGAAATATCTCAGGAAGGAATTGAAGATTGAGTGGAGCTCTGAACAGAGATAAGGAATCAAAGAAAACACACATTAATGGAAGAATATTCTACACATTCTGCTTGGAAGGCAAAAAAAAAAAAAAAACCCAAAACAACAAAAAAACAGTTTAAGGAGTTTGCTGCATTGTGTGCCCAAAAGATAACACAATATATTAATATAATATGCTCTTAGTCTTTTCACTTTGTATTCTTCAGATTGGGGTGGGGGGGACATAATTCAACAAATCAACATCCATGGTAAAGAATAAGAAGTAAAAGTTGTTCTCTGACTTGATAAGAATCTCCAAATGGAACCAACATATACTTTAATACTCAGCTACACCAATTTGAAAGGTGGACATATGAGAACTATAAAGATTGCACTGGAAAATATTATTCATGAAAGGACTAAGAATCAAAGATCTTATAAGCTTTTCAGAAGTCTCACTCATATTTTATCAAGAATACTTCAAGAAAAGGATCAAAATCATTTGATTAGGTATTGGGTATGGAAAACAAATATTACATAGAAAATGAAACTCTTGGGGCAGAAAGGTGGAGCAGTGAATAGAACACTGGCCCTGATGTCAGAAGGACCTGAGTTCAAATTCAGCCTCAGACACTTACCACTTACTAGCCATATGACCTTGGGCAAGTTACTTAACCCCAATTGCCCTGCCTTCCCACCTCCAAAAAGCAAAAAAAAACAAACAAACAAAAAAAACAACCAAATTTATTTTATAATATCTCTCTTTAATATCTAGGATATGTATCCATTTTGATCATATCTTGGTAAATGGTGTAAGATATTGATCTATGCCCAATTTCTGTCAGACCTCTTTTCAGTTTTCTTAGCAATGTTTACCATTGTGGTATATAATTTCTTCTTTTTTTTTTTTTTTTTTTGCTTTTTGGAGGGCAATTGGGGTTAAGTAACTTGCCCAAGGTCACACGGCTAGGTTTTTGTTTGTGTGTACATTAAGTGTCTGAGGTCAGATCCGAACTCAGGTCCTTCTGACTCGAGGGCCAACGCTCTACTCACTGCGCCACCTAGCCGCCCATGGTATATAATTTTGATGGAATATTACTATGCCATAGGAAATTAGGAGCTTGATGATCTTAGAAAAACATGGCTGGACTTGTACAAAATAATGAAGGAGAAAATGAGCAGAACCAAGATAACATTGTATATAGTAACAACAATATTTTTTAAGGAAAACTTTGAGTTGACTATTTTAAATACCCAAATTAAATACAAAGGTCATATGAAGGGAGACACTATCTGAATCCAGAGAAAGAACTGATAAATAGAAGAATATATAAAATGGCTTTTAAATATATATGTTTTTAACAGTAGCCAACTCTGGGGGGAAAAGGGGAGAAAAGAAAAAAGAGAGAAAAAGAAAATTAAATGATAATTTTATTATATATTTAAAAGGAATAGCAAGTTGTATATAACAGATTTGTAGTTTTATGTACAATCATATTTTTTCTATTCTACTATATTATATTATGAAAATACTTATTTTATTTCTTAAGTCAGAATAAAATAAATAAAATTTAATAAAGAAAATGAAGCTGATTATTGTCTTCACAAAGAGGAAGAGGATAGTTACCAACACAGCATTCAATTCAAAATCTGATGGCTCTGTATAGTCAGAGTATTAGCTGAATAAGGCTAAGGTCAATATAAATACCAGTTTAAGAAGACACTACTTCTACAAATTATAATAATTATAAAAACTAAAATCTGGCCTATTTAAATAACGTGTCAAATAAAAAAATCTAGAAGCAAAGTCATTGACACTAACTCTTACCTCAATAATTATATCTCATGTTCTCATAACATCTTTCAGTATCCAAAGCATTTTATTCACAACAATTCTGTGTTAAGTAGTTCAAGAATTATTATCTTAATATTATAGAGGAGGAAACTGAAGCTTTGAAAGTTAAAGCAATTTACTCAAGGCCACACAATTAGTATATCTCAGAGCCATATATTGGACTCAGTTCTCTTGATTCCAAGTATAGTACTCTTTCTTCAATATCATGACATCTCCTAGAGAAGTTTAACTGATACAGAATAGTCTCAGAAATACCACTAGGACATCAAAAATAGCTTTAGCAAGGAAACACTTATTGTCTTTGCCAGAGGGAGACATCTAGTTGCTAATGAATCATTGTTTTAGAGTAGAAACTCCTTTGTAGAGTACACCAGAAGAGGATAATGAAAAATTAATATGCCAGTGTTTTTCATCATGGTCAGTTTTCATTAGCAGGGTGAGTAGAGATACATTTGGACTCTACTCTCTAGATATCCAATATGCTTATAAAGTAGAAGTCAGTATAAAGAGCTGGACCTTATTAAATAGCAAGTTAGATTTCTTCTCAAACATGAAATTAAGTGGAAGGAACCAAATTAAGTAGAAAAAACAGAAGGAAAAGGATTGATAATGGCAGAGCAATAGAATATTGCTTAAATAGAATAAAATCATGAAACATAATACACTGAAGCTTCTGGGTAATTAAAATTGGAAGAAGTACTCTTCACCAATGAAACCATTCAGCTGGCATGAGATGGGACTAATAAGAAAGGTGTCTTAAGGTGATTGTTTTTTTTTTCTCCCTCTTGGGTTAAGAACAAATAACATCCTTGGATGACTTAAGTTATGCATATTCATTTACATGAATATGAAAAAAAAAGCATCCTGAAACTTTGGGATTCTGTAGGAATATTATGAGTTATTGTAGAAAAGCACTGAGGTGGGATTCTGCAAATGTGGGTTTTGTATCTTATTCTGCCCTTATTAGATGTATGACTGGAGACAAGTCACTCAACTCTCTGAGATTTCAGTTTCCTCATTGTAATGGCAAAGAAGGACTTAGTGCCTTGTTTCAGCTACTTAATTATTTAGCACCTTGTTTCAGTTCAAGTTTCTTTTGAGCCTTGGCCATGATTATATCAAGTCTTTGTTAAGAAGCAGAAGTTATGAAACCCACAGTGGGAGGGACTTGCCAAAGACAGGAATAGGAAGGATAATAAGAGGTGGGTGGAACAAGGAGGAACTAATAACCATATATAAGGAGAAGCCCAAGCTGGGAAAGAGCAGAATTGAGAAGGGAACAATTGTGGTGGTAGCACTCTGTTCTGTCTGTGTTGATTTTTGTTTGTAATACTTTGTACAGAAGCCCTGGGAACTTAGGTCATAGGAATGTAAATTTTTAAGATCTTCCCTGCCCCTAGGTTAAGTGCACCTGGAGCCTGTGGTGGGAGGCTTGTTTTTCAGGAATGCCCACACCTTGGTGCTTTGTGATTGGACAATGAGTCAAGAGGGTTGTTACATTCTCTGAGACTAGAAAAGGCTATATAAGCCTGATGTGAGACTTTGTTTTGGGGCTCACTTTGAGAAGTGTTGTGATTTGACCAGATGAGAATCTGGGCAGCCATTGAGAGCTCCCCCCCTCCACTTTGAAAACCCAGATGTTGATGCTTCCCTCTCTGGTAACTATGATTTGGTATGGATGTAATGGTTGGACAGTTAGAGGCCTGTCTGCTTGAAATGTTTCTTTCTGTATACTCTGATATTTGGGGTGCTGAACTTTTTCCCCTGAACTAGGTAAATGATATGTTTGATTGATTAAAGCAAGATTGTTAACCCATTTTGAATTACTTTCCTTTAGAAAAGCATATCTAAGAACCTGTGTTGGCAGCCACCCTGGGGATGATAGAGTGCTTGCTGCTACACCTTACTGGAAGCCCTAAAAGAGGATTTTCTTGTTGTCTGTTTACAGAAGTCCTGGAGGAGGGTTTTGATTTGTGTTGAGTTCTTAAAATGTTGTTTGTGGGTCTGTAGTGGTTTCACAGGGAGATAGCGAATTGACGATGGTGCTGGCAATATATGTGAATGTTGTTTTGGCTTTGTTAAGCTTTGTCTTCCCAGAAACAGAAACTTCAAAGGACTTGAGGTGGACTACACACTATGAGCTTCAATATTGAATGGGAACTGGATGAGGAGCTGGATGAGGAGTTAAGAGCTGCCTACCTGTGAATCCAAATGACAACTGGTAGATTCAGGCAGGAGCTGGACCTATGAAAGAAGAACCATGGAATTTGGAAGCCAGTCTCAAATCAAGATGAAAAGACCTATCCTTGGATACTTAGTGCTGACTGAGAAGATTATGATTTAGTGTGGCTTAGGGGTAGGAGAACTTCATACTCTGTGCCTTGTACTTCTTAAGAAAGAAGAAATTTTTGACAATGTAACTCAGGGGTGGAGAACTTTGACCTTTGTACTTTGTGTCCCTTAAGGAGACTTGCTCCTTAAGAATGATTGAGTTAAGCACTTATTCATGATATCTTTTGTTTAAAACTATGTGGCCACTTTGGTGAAAACTATGTGGTTACTTTCATGATAAGTTGTTATGTTATAACATTGTGAATGCTGTGCTTTGGTTTCTGGGAATACTTTGCTTTATTTTACTGCTGAATAAATAGAGAGCTCACTATATTGTGTGATCAGAACCTTAAAGCCATTCACAGCAGCAGTCCTCTGAAAAGCTGCTCATGCTTGGCTTTACACTCATATACAAAATGATTGGCTTAGGTAATCACTAAGGTCAGTCAACCGGCATTTGTTTAGTGTTTACTATGTACCATGTACTATGTAGGATAAGTGATGAGGATAAAAAGACAGAAACATCATCCCTGACCTCAAGGAGCTCACGTTCTAATAGGGAAGACAATGTGCAAAAAGAAATGTTCATATATAAGATAATGATGGCACCTAGGTAACACAGTAGATAGAGTGCCAGACCTGGAGTCAGGGAGACTTGAGTTAAAATCTGACCTTAGATACTTAATTGTATGACTCCAGGTAAATCATTTATCCCTGCTTCCCTCAGTTTTCTCATTTTTAAGATGAGCTGAAGAAAGAAATGATAAACCATTCTATTTATCTTAGTGAAGAAAACCCCAAATAGCGTTGTGAAGAGTCAGATGTTACTAAAACAAATGAACAACAACAATGCACAATGAAAATGGAAGATAATTTAGGAGGAGGGGAGGGTAAATAAAAGAAAGACCTCTAAGACTAGATGAGAATTGAGCTAGGTGAGCGAAAACATTCCAGGCATGTTGGAGGGCCACTGACAGAACTTTAGTGTACAATCAAAAGTGAACCTGGAGGAAGATTCTGGAAAGGAGTATCTAGCAAGTGGAAGAACAGAAGAGAGCAGTGTGATTGAAACAAAGAGAGAAGATACCATCTAGCAGAACAGTGTGGAAAGTTGCAAAGAGATCAAGATATCTCTTGTGATCTAATTCAACTCTATAGGGATTGAAGTATCTATGCTACATAATAAGTGAGAGGAGACATTCCTGAAGAAGTAGGTGGAAGGCCAGTGTCAGAGGCAAGATTTAAATCTAGTCTCTAACAGACTTTGGCTGTGTAGCAAATGAAAGTTATGTTGACAGAGTGATCCATTGTTCCCAGCCCTACTTGTCAATCAGTTTTACTCCTACCTGGAACTTATCAGATACTTTCCTACCTGGGGGAGGAACTGAGATGCAAGGGACCAACCTCTTGTGTTCTAGTTGACCATTCTGAATTATCTTTATCTCATTACAAAAGTTCTCAATAAAAGTTGACCCAACCTAGAAACCATCATTGCTCTCCAGTGATTAGTCAATCTATGGGTTACTATTTTGACTTTCTTTTGTCTTGTTAATCAGGAAAATGCCCAAAGAACTTTCCTTTCAACAAATGGTGAAGTCTGCCTGGAGGGCTTTTTGTTTTTGTTTGTTTTGTTTTGTTTTTAGGGATTTTTCAGTTCTGTCTCTAACTGTGGGAAGGCTTGCTCCACCCTTCAAGCTGGCTTCAGTTCTTGCCTGAAAGCTAGTTGTAGTGTGCTGTGCCCCTCCCTGACCCCCCCACCTCAGTGATTGGTTATGCAGTGAAATAGAGGAGAATTTAGCTCCCCTGAATTCAGTATAGGAGTTAAGAAAGGAGAAATAGGTCCCAAAATCTAAATTTTGTTTTGTTTTTCTTGTGCATGAAGAAAGGAAGATAAAACAAAAAGCAAGCAAATGAGGCTGGTGAGCATAGGTCTTGCATGCATTTTCATGGGAATATATGTATTCAGAGAGGTGTTGAACTCCCAGGGAACCAAACTGTAAGAGTTGGTAACATCCTGCCAGAGAAGTCTAAAATGGAGATGAGTCTTGTAAGGACTGGGAAAATTATGAAAAAAATAAAAAGTAAAAAATATTTTGACCAGATAAGGGATAGATCCTTGGTTATTTTATCTAGATGTACATTTTAAACTTATTTTGCAATCTAGCCTAGGCTAGCAAGAAATTTTCAGTGCCATAGAGAAACTTTGAAATAACATTACCCTCATTTTCATAATACAAAGGCCAAAATGCCCTCAAGGGTAACAGAAAGAGGAAAAGGTTGAAGTAAAGGGAAGAGATTTAGAAAAAAACAAAAAAACCCCAAAAAACTAGCCAGCTCCACTCTTAGTCACCTGGGACTTTCTACTCTACCTCTACCAGCACCTGAAGCCAAACTGCTGTGGATAATTGGGATTGATAATCACAATGGGGGAGGTAAGGCAACCAGGAGATTTCAAAACCTGGAATAGACCTTTCAATGATTAAAAAACAAAAAAGATTCTCCTTTACCTTTTCTGACTATGGCCAAAGTTGGAAAGGCAGATGAGAGAAAGACAGACAAGAGAAATATTAGAAATCAGTGGTGTAAGGATTAGTTCTATAGATACTCTGGGATGTGATTGGTAAAGAAAGTACCTGATCTAGATGTGAAATAAACAAGACTGGAGTAAAGAAAGCAGGAGATATCAAGGGAGTTAGAGGAGGAAATGAGTAGAAAGTTAAGAAAAATCTTGTAGTCTGAGTAAAAGGTGTTGGAGATTTGGAAGGAAGAAAGTGAGGAGGGGTTTGGATCTTATTTAGGTGAGGATATATGAAACTTTATGTTGTTGGTCTTAGTTCTACACAGCTTGGAATTCCTGGTCTCCGAAGCTGAGAGAGAAGAATGAGAAATTGCTGCTTATCCTCATCTTTAAAGTCTCCAGGATAGGTATTGGCAGATGGGGACAAGAATTAATCTAGGAAAAGGGTGTAGGGAGCTGGGGATTGCCACCATGAGTCTTTAAAAATGAGTTTATTGATAATAATGGGATCTTTTTTTTTTTAAGTGCTAACAGCAAATGGCCTTAGACAAAATGATATTTAAATGTTAACGATTACTGGGTATAAATCTGATTTGATTGAAATCTGTCCAGAAAGCAAATAAGAAGATGGTCTAGGGGCGGCTAGGTGGCACAGTGAAAAGAGCACTGGCCCTGGAGTCAGGAGGACCTGAGTCCAAATCAGCCCTCAGACACTTAACACAAAAACTAGCCATGTGACCTTGGGCAAGTCACTTAACCCCAATTGCCTTCTAAAAAGCAAAAAGAAGATCCTCTAATTTCCCCTATTAGGATAATTATGGTAAAGCAGAACTCAATACAGAACTACATTTGCTATTTGACATTACAGCATGAAACTGCTGAGAAATGTATGGATCAGGGACTCCTGAGTTAAAATCCAGTCTGAGAAATTTATTAACTGACTTCACCTCTGTTTAAAGGGGGAAAATGAAGTTACAGCATCTACATCCCAGTGTTGTGAGGGTCACATTATTATAAAGTGCTTAACACAGTGCCTGATATATGATTATAAATGTTAACTATTATTTTTATTTTTTCCTCAATTAAATGTAATTGTTTCATACTTGATTTTAAATAGGGTTTTAGATGTGATAAGTATACAATGCCAAAGGTGATAAGATGAATGATTTTCTGTGTAAGATATTATTGAAATATATCCGACTTGGGGGCGGAACCAAGATGGCAGAGTAGAAATAGCTCATCCAAGCCACTCTGCCCCCATATTCCCCCCAAACTATGTAAAAGGGGACTCTGAACAACTTCTGGAGCCCCAGCACCCACAGAACGACACAGAGAAGCTAACCTCCCGATGAGGACAGCCCAACAGCCCTACGGGAAGGACCAGCGCAGCACTCTGGGAGCCAGCAGCGAAGAGCGCGGGAAGCCGAGCCAAGCCAAGCAGAGCCCAGATCCCCGAGGGCCGAGGTTTTAGCCCCAGGGTGGCAGGGCCAGCAGCCAGCTGGAGAGACCCCAGAACACCAGCAGCTGTGGCGACTCCAGAATTATCAACATAGACATGCCTAGGACAAAGTGAGAGGTTAGTGCCCTATGGACTTTGGGACCAGTATTTGGGGAATGCATCGGCTACCTAGAAATCACCCTTCAAGAAATTCTCAAAGAAAATTGCCCTGATGTTTTAGATCCAGAGGGCAAAATAGAGGTTGAAAGAATCCACCAATCACCTCCTGAAAAAGATCCCAAAAAGAAAACTCCCAGGAGTATTATAGCCAGGTTCCAGAATCCCCAGATCAAGGAGAAAATACTACAAGCAGCCAGGAAAAAATAATTTCAATATTGTGGAAACACAATCAGAATAGCACAGGACCTGGCAGCTTCTAGACTGAGGGATCGAAGGGCATGGAATACGATATTTCAGAGGGCAAAAGAGCTGGGAATGAACCCAAGGGTCACCTACCCAGCAAAACTGAGTATTTTGTTTCAGGGGAAAATATGGTCATTCAGTGGAATAGAGGACTTTCAAGCATTCTTGAGGAAAAAAACAGAATTGAATAGAAAATTTGACATCCAGACACAAGAAGCAAGAGATGCCTGAGAAAGTAATCAGGGAAAAGAAATCAAAAGGAACTTATCAAAATTGAACTATTTACATTCCTATACGGAAAAACAATAACTGTGACTGATGACATCTTTCTCACTATGAAAATAATGGAAGACGGGTATGTGGTCATATGAATACATATGTGAATGTGTGTGGATATGGTTACAGTTATATATGGATAGAGGGCATAGGTTGAATTTGTTGGGAAGGGAGAATACTCAAGGGATGAAATTATGAGGTGAGAAAGGAAAGTGGCAAGAGGAGATGGGGAGAGACAGGGTAGGGTAAACTATCTCATGTAGAAGAAGCAAGGGGAAGTGGCTGCAAGGGAGGGGGAGAATAGGAAGGCAAAAAGGCAAAACTACATTCTCACTGAATTTGGTTCAGGCAGAGAATGACAGACATACTAAACTGGATATCTCAACCTACAGCAGAATAGGGGGAAGGGGGATGAGAGGTGGAATGATGGATGGGAGGGCATCCTTGGGGGGTGGGGAGGTTGGAAGTACCCACTATAGAAGAGGGACAGGATCATGTAGGGAATGGACCAGGTGGGGGGTGGGATGAGTGGGAGGGAATTATAAGCAGCCTTGTACAATATATCTACTATGATAATGTTTTGCATAGCTAGACATGTACAACAAATACTGAATTACTTATCTTCCCAGAGGTAATGGGTGACAAGGGAGGAAGGAAATGGATCTGAAATTCGAGGTCTTAACATTAAATGTTTCAAATATATATAAATACTATTATTAATATTCTCTTGCTTGTTATTGGGAGATAAGATGTGCAGGCATTGGGACACAAAGATTCACCTTCCTCTAATGGAAAAGTCGAAGGTGGTATGGGAGAAGGTATGGGAGAGAGTAGATTGGAGGAAACGATATCTTGCAGGACTGCTAATCTGGGAGGGTGGGTAGGGGAAAAACAGGGGAGGGGGAATGATTGTAACTCAAAATCTGGTGGAAATGAATGATGTAAAACAGAAGTAAATAAAGCATTTGTTTAAAAAATATATATATCCGACTTAACTGAAGTCACCTGACTAGTAATAAGTCTTGTTTTGTTTAAAATCCATAATATTATTTATGACATTGTGAAATACGGTAAGCTATCATATTAGGTATATTGCTAGGAAAGCAACTTCTCTTATAATCTGCTTTATTGGATTATGAACTGAAATGTTAAAAGAAGGTAGAAAAATATTTGAAAACTTATACTATTTTATCAGTCCTGTGACCACATGTTGTAATAGTCTTAAGTACTATAATTTAAAAACCTGGAAACTTCCAGATTTATCTATACTTAAATGGAAGTTTCACCTAAAGTTATTTGACTCCTACTTATGAAAAATCATGAAATTGTTAATTAAGTTATTAGAGAAATATTGCCAGTATGTTAACACCTATAAAGTATTTACACGGGTATTGTTTAAAAAAGAAAGTTGATAATTGATTACTATATGGGAAAAGGTACAAAGTAAAGACTTTGTAAAATCTTATTCATTGTAATCTTACAAAGTTTCTTAACACCATCTAGTTTTGAACTATTATAAACCCAGTGTAAGAGCTTGCTGTGTTGTGGAATTTCTAATGAGCATATGGGATACAAATATACCGTGAACAATGGAGGTGAAATTCTAAAGTCTGCTTATAATGTAGAGTGAGCATCTAAGTTTATTTGCCCTATCACTAATACAGCTTATGAAGTTATACCTGGAATAGTATATCTTGAAGTTATACCTTAAACCAGTTTACTCTTAACAAACCCCAGACTTAAAGACTTATTTTTGCTTTAAGGGGTGAATATATAATATCTTAAGAGATGGATATATCTGTTACACTAATTTGACCATGTTGTTTTTCTAGGGTTTTGAGTACACTATCATATGTGGGATTCCAAAATGTAACTAATTTTCTTGATTTATTTTTTAATTAAATTTTATGTTTATTTTTAGTTTACATCATTCATTTCCACAAGATTTTGAGTTACAATTTTCTCCCCATCTTTCCCCTACCCAGCACCCCAAAGCAGTGATCCCACTGTATACTCCTCACCCAATCTGCTCTCCTGTATACTCTCCCTATGCCCCAGTGCCTGTATATCTTATTTCCCAGTTGTATGTAAAAAAAGTAATAATAATAATAATAATAATATATATATATTTTTTTTAAACATTTGATTTTAAAACTTTGAAATACAGATTCTTTTCCTTCCTCCATCATCACCCACCTTTACTGGGAAAATAAGCACTTCAATATAGTGTGTGAAGCTATGTACATGTGAAGCTATGCAAAATATTTCCCTAGTGGATATATTGTGAAAGACTGACTATATTTCCCTCCATCCTATCCAATTCCCCACTTGTTCTATTCTCTACTTTGACCCTTTGCCTTCCTGTTCTTCCCCTCCATTGTAACAGTTTTCCCTTGCGTCTTCTATATGAGATAATTTACCCCATTATGTCTCTCCCTATCTCTTCTCATTATATTCCTTTCTCACCTCTCAATTTCACCTTTTAAGTATGATCTCTTCCTATTCAATTGGTCCTGTGCCCTCTATCATGTAAAACTATACACATACACACACACACACACACACACATATGTATTCATATGCCCATATTCCTCTTATATAGACATATATATGTACATATATGTGTGTTTGGGTGAGTATGTACATATTTATGTTCCCTTCAACTATTCTCATACTGAAAAAAGTTTCATAAGTTACAATTATCATTTTTCTATGTAGGGATGTAAATAGTTTGACTTTGATAAATTCCTTATGACTTCTTTTCCCTGTTTACCTTCTCATACGTCTCTTGCTTCTTGTATTTGAATGTCAAATTTTCTATTCAATTCTGTTTTTTTCATCATGAATACTTGAAAGTCCTCTATTCCATTAAATGACCATATTTTCCCCTGAAACATGATACTCAGTTTTGCTGGATAGGTGATTTCTTGGTTTTAATCTCAGCTCCTTTGACCTCCAGACTATCATATTCCAAACCCTTCAATCCCTCAGCGTAAAAGCTGCCAGATCCTCTCTTATCCTGATTATGTTTCCACAATATTCAAATTGTTTCCTCCTGGCTGCTTGTAATATTTTCTCCTTAATCTGGGAACACCATAACCTGGCTATAATATTCCTAGGAGTTTTCTTTTGGGGATCTTTTTTAGGAGGTGATTGGTGGATTCTTACAACCTCTATTTTGCCCTCTGCTTCTAAAACATCAGGGCAATTTTCCTGGAGAATTTCTTGAAGGATGATTTCTAGATTCTTTTTTTGATCATGGCTTTTAGGTAGAGCAATAATTTTTAAATTATCTCTCCTGGATCTATTTTCCAAGTCAGTGGTTTTTCCAATGAGATATTTCACATTGCCTTCTATTTCTTCATTTGTTTGGATCTGTTTAATAGTATATTGATTTCGCATAAAGTCACTAGATTCTATTTGCTCCAATCTAATTCTGAAGGAATGATTCTCTTCAGTGAGCTTTTGAGATTTTTTTTCCACCTGGCAAATTTGGCTTTTTAGACATTCTTCTCCTCATTGGCTTTTTAAGCCTCTTTTGCCATTTGAGTTATTCTATCTTTTACAGTGTTATTTTCTTCAGTAAGGTTGTTGACTCTCTTTTCATGATTTTCTAGCATCATTCCCATTTTTCTTCCTAATTTTTCCTCTACTTCTCTTATGTGGTTTTCAAAGTCCCTCTTAAGCTCCTCTATGGCCTGTAACCAATTCATAATTTTCTTGGAAGCTTTTAGTGGAAGAGTTCTGACTTCATTGTTTTCCTTCCATGCTTTGATCCTTTTTGTCCCCAAAATAGGAGTCTAAAGTCAGATTGCTGAGCCTGCTTTGCTTCCTTTGCTTGCTCATGTTGCCACTCAGTTACTTGACTTTTGAGCTTTTTGCCACAACAGAACTCTGCTTCCAGAGAGGGGAGCTTTGTCCCAAATTGCTTGGGTTTTCTCAGCTGCCAAAGCTATTAGTTGGGTGCTCTCTCTGAAGCTTCCCCACCCTAGACAGCAATTCAGATCCAAGTAGATTAAAGCAAGAGTGATTACTCTTCAGACTGGTCACTTGGTCCCCCTACAATCTGCAGGCCAGGAGCTCTGAAGCAGCCATGTGGCAGCAGCCACTGTGCCTCAGCCTCTTCTCCCTCTGGGGACAGAGGCTGGACTGTACTACTGTTCTCCCTTTTCCCACAAAGTCCACACTGAGCTTTTACTTTGTCTTTAGCAATTATGGGTCGATAATTCTGGAAACTGCCACTAATTTTCTTGATTTCTAATGATAGATTTTATACCCAATGAATTTAAACTCTTGGAGAAAAGGACAAAGAAAAGGATATTGAGTAAGTTTGTGAAGGTCTATTAAACTTTATCATTGCAACACTTATGGGAGAAATAATAATTTAGCCCTAAATTCTGGCTAGTGAAACATGATATTTGAGGTAAAATCTCATGGGACTGCAATTTGATATTATTATGAGTTTTGATTTCAGGTATGATAGCCTGCATTGGCATAAGGCTAATAGTCCAGCATGCAAGGAGGGTGCCATGTGGTGCCCAGAAAGGCTTTAGTCTAGGAACTGAGGTGGGATATCTACATTTGGGAAAGGCTGAGAGGACAACTTTGGCATGACTTAAGATAGGATCCTTTTGATTCTATTTCCCCATTGTATTATTTTCTTTTGGGCATGAACATTTTCCACCTGTTTATTTCACAGGTGCCCAAAATAGAAAATACCACACCCTGGAGGGCTGGGGGGAGGAAGGGGATGGAATGATCTAGGGGGAAAGTAGTAGCTTCAGGTAAAAATGCAGGACTTTGAATAAAAATAAGGGGGCAGTGGAAGCATAAAGAAAGAAGAGAAGAGAAGTAAAATTTGAAAAACATTTGTACATGTTTCATCTGACAAAAATGCAAGTTATAACTGATCAGTGATCAAGTCCACTGACAAGTATTAAAAAGCAAGTGTTGACAGGCAAGGGTATTACACAATATTGGGAAATCCAGCATGCATCAGCAGGAATATGTGTTTATAATTTCTTCTTCTCATAGCAAATTTCTATTATCAGGGTAGGTGAATGATGGAAGTTTATCACTTGCTATACTAAATCTATGAGTTATTAGATTAATATTAAGACATATAAATTACTCAAATGAGAAAGACCTTACTGTTTTCAATCTGATTAGTAACACCAATGCAATTTTCACAGTACCCAAGATCACTATAAATATACCTACATGGTGCTTACTCACAAAATATAACAGACTCTCCATATAGAAGACAGAAGCAAACAAATTTATTCAGACACCAGAAAACTGAATCCCAAAACCAGTAAGCCAATTCCATCATAGTAGCAAAGAAGTTAATAAACCACAAAAGCAAAGAGAGCCACAACATCCTTTAGCCTTCCCACCAACCAATATTTATTCACAAGCCTAATTTTCTCCCTCAGATAAGTGCCCTCCTCCTAACTATCTACCTTGCTCTGACTCTTAGCTTCCTGTGGGCTTTGCTCCACCCTTCAGCAAACTCTTCCCACCACAGGCTCCATTTGATTACATTCATTCTATTAGGGGCAGAGTATATTTTCAAAGCAGGGAAGTTCTTCAAATTCCCTTAGATTTATTAAGAGGCAGAGAAAATCTCCAAATTTCCATTACCATTACACCATTTTATATAAGAGTTAAATAAGTACTTCTACCTGTCATACATATGATTAAGTTGCTAAAGGACCTCATTCTTTTTTTTTGGAGGGCATTTGGGGTTAAGTAACCCACCCAAGGTCACACAGCTAGTTTTTGTGATCAGTGTCTGAGGCCGGATTTGAACTCAGGTCCTCCTGACTCCAGAGCTGGTGCTCTATTCATTGTGCCACCTAGCTGCCCCCAAAAGTACATCATTCTTTCAGAATGATATGAGAATAATTCAATTAAGATAAGGAAGTTTGTAAAAGAAAGATATAAATGTGCTAAGTTTTAAGGTCAAAGTTAGGAACCTCTTCTGGCTTTTGTTTTAAGGAATATGTCCAAAGCAATCAGTTATCTTAGTGGAGAATAACCTATGAACTGTCTTGTTTGGGAAATCTGATTTTGCTTAGAGTTGTTATTTAATGAGATTAAAACCTGTGTGTGGAGCTGACCTGAGATGCATGCAAAAATACTCAAGAGTTACCTTAAAGATGTTCCCATTGTTTAAAGGGCTTCTGAGAAGTCTATGTTTATGTCCATATGAACATAGTGAATGACTGTGTTTTACCACAGACAACTCATTTACATATCCCATACCAAATAGTTTGCTGTGTTATTAAACATCTTAAAGCAATGTGTAATGTCCAGACTAAAGATGAAAAGCATTTACATACTTACCATGAGTATTGGTAGCTATTTCTTCATGTACAACATTAGATCTTTAAAATATCTTCTCCTTTTGTGGGGGGAGAGCAGGAATTAGTAGGAGTGAAATATATATATATATATTTTTTTTTAAAGCAATTGGGGTTAAGTAACTTGCTCAAGGTTACACGGCTAGTCATTATTTATGCGTGGGTGCTCATTTTCCGAGGCCGGATTTGATCTCGGGTCATCCCAACTCCGAGGCCGGTGCTCTTACTCACTGAGCCACCTAGCCACCCCAGTGAAATATATTTTAAGGAAAAAAAAAGATGGAAAGGATTTTGGGAAGATGGTGGAATATGTCAAAAAATTTCAAGCTCTCACGATTTTCCTCCACAAAAGAGATGAAATAGTGCCTCAGGTGAATATAAAGCAGTAAAAATAAATAAGAGTCAGGGTAGAACAGAGGTCCTCTTGGAACAATTAGAGAAGATATGGAGAAAAACCCCAGAATGAGATTTGTTTCCTGTGAAGAGTAAACACTTCCAGGCTGCGTCCTAGGTCCACTTAAAGAACAAGCAACAAGCACTGGGATTGGCTAGGTTGGGAGGCTGCTTCAGCCCCAGCCACAGGAGCTTTTTCTTCTGGAGAGTGAGGAAAGTTGGGAGTGTGAGCCAGGGAAAACTGAGGGAACCTCTACTGACAAGGAATGCCATACCCTACTGTACTGCAGAGACTTGGCTTGGGGGCAAGACGGCTTCTGAGTGCAGAAGCAGTGGGACAGGGATGCAATTAGCTGTCTGAACTTACAGGAGGTTGGAGGTCTTGCTTTCAGTTCCAGACCAGAGGGGAGAACTGAAGGAGAATCTGAGGTCCTACCCCTCACAAACACACCTCTGGGCTAGAGTTGATTACAAAAATTAAGCTATTACAAATTTTTAAAAATGAAGAGGCAAAAGAGAAAGAATCCAACAATAGAGAGTTACTATTCATCTCCAAAGGAGGATATTGAAGCAAAGAAACCCTCTTCTACCCCAAAGAGTAACAACAAATAGTCATCTTTCCAAAAAGAATTCTTAGAAAAACTTTTTTAAAAGAGAGAGACAGACAGAGATTGAGGAAAAACTAATTTAAAAAAGAACAATCCAAGAAAAGCAAGAAGATTATAAAAAGAAAATAAGACAATTAGAAAACGAGATCCAGAATTTTGAGGAAGAAATGACTCCTTGAAAATCAGAATTGGGCAAGGGAAGGCAATGAAGAGATAAAGAAAGAATAAAACAAAATATAAAGAATGAAAAAATAGAAGAGAATGTGAAACATCTCATAAGAAAAACAACCAATTTGGAGAACAGATCGAGAAGTGAAAACATAAGAATAGTTGTACTACCTGAAAGCCATGATCAATAAAAAACGAATCTTGATACAATAGTAGAAGAAATAATTTTTAAAAATTGTCCTGGGCAGCTAGGTGGCGCAGTGAGTAAGAGCGCCGGCCTTGGAGTTGGGACGACGTGAAATCAAATCCGGCCTCAGAAAATGAGCACCTACACATAAATAATGACTAGCCTTGTAACCTTGAGCAAGTTACTTAACCCCAATTGCTTATAAAAAATAAATAAATAATTGTCCTGAAGAATTAGAACCAGAGGGGAAAGTAGAAAAAGAAAAAAAATCTACTGATCACCACCTGAAAGAGATCCTATGAGGAAAACTCAGAAATATTATAACAAATTCTGAAAATCCTTGGTCAAGGAAAAATATTACAAGCAACAAGGAAAAAATAATGATTTAAATATGGTGGTACCACAATTAGAATCACACAAGACCTAGCAATGGCAATGCTAAAAGATCACAGGTCTTGGAACACTATTTACCAAAGAGCAAAAGAACTGGGGCTGTGGCCGAAAATATCATGCCCAGTAAAGCTAAGTATAATCCTGAATGGAAAAAAAAAAGTGGATATTTGATGAGCTGTTAGACTTTCAGGACTTTGTTAAAAAAATTTTTTTAAACTTAACTTATAATAGAAGATTTGACATACAAGAACCAAGAGAAATATAAAGTACATACCAAAGCCTATAAATACATATATATATATACACATGCATACGTACATACATGTACATATGTAGATGTACATGCATGTATGTATGTATAAAAATCTTCTAAATTCAGAAAGAAATAAAACACTGTAATGCAAATGCAGATTTAAAGATCTTCCCTGCCCCTAGGTTAAGTGTACCCAGAACCTGTGCTGGGAGGCTTGTTTTTCAGGAAAGCCCACACCTTGATACTTTGTGATTGGACAGTGGGTCAAGAAGGTTGTTACATTCTCTGAGCCAGGAGAAGGCTATATAAACCCTGATGGGAGGCTTTGCTTTGGGGCTCACTTTGAAAAGTGTTGTGTGATTTGACCAGATGAGACTCTGGGCAGCCATTGAGAGCCCCCTGGCTTTGAACACCCAGATGTTGATGCTTCCCTCCCTGGTAACTGTGATTTTGGTATTGATAATGGTCGGACAGTTTGGAAGCCTGTCTGTTTGATCTGTCTGTATACTCTGAAGTTCGCGGTGCTGGCCTTTTCCCCCTGAACTAGGTAATATATGTTTGTTTGACTAAAGTAAGCTTTTTAACCAATTTTGAGTTGCTTTCCTTTGGAAAAGCAGATCTAAGAACCTGTGTTGGCAGCCACCCTGGGGATGTTGAGGTGCTTGCTGCTACAAACAACAAGGGGATAGGATGGGGGAAGAAGATAAAGGACGAATTTCCAGGTGGGGGGTGAGGGAATAAGTTTAAGGGGAGCTATAGAGGAGGGGAATGGGAGGACGAGCGAGGGATCCTTGGGAGGACAAGGGAGGGATTGTTAGAGGGGAGGGTGAGCTATTTTTTACCACATAACTTAGTTATTAAGAAAAACAAATTTAGGAGGTTATACTAAATTATATTGAGTCCTATTACTGACTGATTTTATCAGAATAATTTAGGATTCTACAGATGACTTGGAACCAGAGAAGTAAATCTATATAAAGAGATCACTCTAGAGCTGTCTGAGAAGGAAGGCTATTGTTTCTAGGGACCAGACAGTTGTCTGGGTCACCTGTGACTCAAGATGTGCCAATTAACTGAACATTGGGAGTAGGTTGCCAGATTACAAGAAGAACTGATGTTATTTGATCGTTATTGTATTATTTTTGGTGTTTTGTTACATTATATTTATGTTCCCTGGATTTTCTTGGTGACTTTGCTGATATGTACATCTCCCCTCTAAAATTAGTACTTAATGTGTCTTAATCTGTAACATGCCTTAGTTTATATTTAGGGCCTATTCAACAAGGTTTGTTTCCTTGGGGGATACAGGAGATTATGACTCAAGTTTATTCAACTTTATGACATTGTTGTAAAAATGGGATTATGATTTGTGACATTTGTGACTTGTTTCCTGTTATGAGTTTAAATCCCCTTGTTTATAACCACTAATGCTTGCTCAAATCGATTTGGCTTAAGCAGCAAAGAATAAGATGATACAGTTGAAGACAAAAGTGAAGATGGAAAGTGGCATGTGTGTGTGTGTATAGCTGTGCCATTTGGTCATTTCCATAAATGTGGTTAGTACCAAATGGGGTAATTATTGAAAATTATGTTGACTCAGTGATCCATGATACTTAGCCTTGCTTGTCAATCATTGCTGGGGGAGGCTCTGTTGGAAAGGCAGCACTGAGTTTGTAGTCTTTTGCATTACCTGTTCTTTGTCATACACCTCTACCTGTTTTGTTACCCCCAGCAAAAGATTGTCACTGCTGTGTTGGGGAGGAACTGAAATGCCAGTACCCAACCTTGATCTTTCTGAATTGTCTTTATCCCACTAGGAAAATTCTCAATCAAAGCTGACCCCACCTTGAAGCCTAATCTCCAGTACTTATAATAAACTCCCTTTGTCCTAAATTGCGCCTCATTAATCTGGGTAAAAGCCCAAACAAAGAATTTTCCTTTCAACAAAACCATGACCAAGTTAATATAACCTCTCAGTGCCCCTGGCAACTCTCTAAGGCTTTAAGTTACAGAAGTGGAATTGCTGTTTCCATACCAAGGATTCTGTACAGAAATGAAATCAAAGATCTGAGCTCCTGCTTCCCCATTCTCACCCACCTCCCCCCCCCCAAAAAGACAAAAAAACTACAATTACATAAAGTCCTCTGCTAAGTGCTATGAAAAGAAAGTCACAGATTTCTGAAAAATATTTATTAATTTGTAAATGTGTTAATTGATTGGTGTTTTTCTTGTTTAGTCATTTTCTTGGCAAAGATATTGGAGTGATTTGCCATTTCCTTGTCCTGCTCATTTTACAGATACGGAAACTGAGGCAAACTGTTAAGAGAATTGCCAGGGTCACACAACTAGTATGTATCTGAGACTGAATTTGAACTCATAAAGTTAAATCATTTTTACTCCAGGCTCAGCACTCTATCCATTGTGCTACTTAGCTGCCCTATAAATATTTCTCATTCATAAATAATTAAAATGCAAAAGAATAGATACATAGATTATTAGGCATGGATGATATTTGAGATGCATTTTAGTAGAAGACCCTTATTTTATAAAAGGGGAAAATGAGTAGCTGGGAGTCAAGTGACTTGTACAAAGTGACCCAATTAGAAGCTCAATTGAGACTTGAATCCCTATTCTCTAACTCCAAGTCCTTTGGCCTCTTTAAAAGTTTCTTTTCAATCACAGAGGCATTGAATTAACTGTTATAGTATCCATTGTTTATTTTATCTACAAATAGATTGGAACTGAAGCTTCTGAAGGAGAATACTGTAAACATAGACAGCAGAATGAGAGTGAAAACAGAAAGAAAAATCAATTTCAATGACTAAGAGGAAAATAGAAGTCTTGGATGTTTGTATTTATGTGAATATGGAGAATATTGATCCAGTCCATCTTAAACCAGAATTGAGCAGTGGAACTCTGGGCTCTGACCTGGACTAAAAATAATGGAAGAAAACAGACAGAACTTAGAGGACCTAACTTCCTATGAACAGAAAAAAACCAGACTATTCCTGACAATTTTACCTTTGTTCTTCCTTACATACAATTCCAGTTCACCTCATTTGTCATCTCTCCTCTGTTTTTTTCTCCTTAACTCAGTCACAAATACATTTCCTCACAGTCCCTTCTGCCTTGCCTCTACTTTGTGTGTCACAGAGAGATAATCTGAGGCAGTCTTTCCCATCTCCTGTCAAACATGTCTCTGTCAGTAGTTCTCATGTTTATTCTTGTGCCTAAGCCTATCATGAATAGACTATTCACCTACAAAGAAAAAAAATCAATTTTTTGCAGAACACTCCTTTGCTATTTAGTTGGTAAAGTATAGTTACTGCCTACCACTATTCTGAAAGACATCGTTCATCTCATATAAACTAGACATCTATTCTCTATAGTTTCAGCTTATTCAAATCTTCATTATTTGTCTATACTGAAATGTGATGTAGTCATAAGGAAATGAAGAGAAAGCAGTGACCTTTACCTAGGGATTTCTCAAAGGATATTAAATAAAATAAGACAAGTTATCCCTCTCTCCTTTAAACCTGGTAAAATGGAAATTTTGTATTCAGCCCAGAATCTTCAGTTGTCTCAAATAACATGGGATTTTGATATTAGCATGCCCATCTTATAGGCACACCAGTATCTGAAGCAGTCTCATGATATGCAGTGTATTATTAGGAAGGGTAATGTCAGAACCCAAATTAAAATGAAGGACTTGGAACAAGCTCTTCATGTCGTACCTAAATTCTTATTGTCAACATAGCCAAACATGACCTTGCTTAAACAACCTCTTGCTGAAATTTCTGAGCACTATTACTTTTTTCTCATAAGGGAAAAAAGAAATCGCTTGTGAAAAATGATTATAGTCAGTGAAGAAGCCTGGGGTTAACTGCAAATGAAAATTTGGGAAAATGTCTTTCTTTCTTTAGCCATTAAGGTATTTTCACCTGAAGATAGTAGTGGTAGATAGAAATGGTAGTGCTTTTTTCTGACCACTAACAGAAAAGACAATTGTGAATAGCATAATTTAAAATCCCATTATAAACCTAACTTTTAAGCATTCAGGGGTGGGAGGTAAGAAAGAGTAGAAAAAGATGATAGCTGGCTGTTTACATTTTATTTAATACGTTTTTATAGGTTAGATATAAATATGAATCTTAATATGATAAATGCATAGTACAAAAAAAAGGCCAAAAAAATCACAGAACCCTGAGGGGTTTGTTCAATATGGTATAGTGAAGAAAACAATATGTTTGATTCAAGTCAGAGACCCAGACTTTGATTCTATTTACTGATTTCGTGAACCGTTCTAAGTGTCAGGTTCTTCATCTGGAAAAATGGAGCTAATAATTTCTAGGACCCTCACAGGACTGTTAGGTAGGTCAAATGAGATAAAGACTACAAAATAAACCACATGACATTATTTTGATATATATTTTGGAACTAAAGAGCAGATCCAATGCAGGTAAGAAAAAAAGAATATGATGAAAAATAATAATAATATTAGACTAAGATGAAAGTTAGTGATAATGATGGAAGTAATGATCCATCAACAAGTATTTCATAAATGCCTACTATGTATAAAGAATTGTGCTAGCACTAGGAATAAAAATACAATTAATAAAACAATCCATACTCAAATATAGCTTACATTCTAATGAGGAAGATAATATGTGTGTGGCTGTGTATACACATACATATGCGTATATATATATACATTACACATTATTTACATACACATATACACATACATGCACATATATATATTGATGTATCAATATAGACATGTAGAATAATTATAAAGAGTATAAATACACTATGGTTAAAGCCAAGGCAGTTTGGGAAGAATGATACTAGCAGCTGAAGATATCAGGGAAAGATTCTTGTAGAAGGTGGCATTGACTTGCATCTTGAAGGAAGAAAGTGGTTCCATGAAGGGGAGATAATAAAGAAATTTTTGTTATTGTTCAGTTGTTTCAGTCATGTCTTATCCTTTGTGAGTCCATTTAGGTTTTTCTTGGAAAATATAGTAGAGTGGATTGCCATTTTCTTCTCCAGCTCATTTTTACAGATGAGGAAACTGAGGCAAACAGTTAAGTGACTTGCCCAGGGTCAAACAACTAGTAAGTGTCTGAAGCCAGATTTGAACTCAGGAAGATGAGTCTTCCTTTCTCCGGGAAGAGACAAGGGATGGAGTGTCTTGTGTAAGAGAAGCCTTTCCTTATCCCCCTTAATGATAATGTCTTCCCTCTATTGATTACCTCCAATTTTTCTTGAATATATCTTACTTGTACACTCTTGTTTTTCATGTTGACTCCTCCATTATACTGTCAGGTTTTTTTTAGAGCAGGGAGTGTTTTTTTGCTTTTCTTAATATTCCTCAGCTGTGTGTTTCCTTCCATGCTTTTTAGCATGATGTTTTCAGCCATGTTGTCAAATGCTTTCAATGAGGATGATGAGCAAGGCATCAAGGTCAGCTGCCATACTGAGAGCAAATTCTTCAACTTGAAAAGGCTATGACCAAGACCAAAATGGAGGAAATGTTGGTGCATTTTTTCTGTTTGCAAATGACTGTGCACTCACTGCAGCCTCTGAAGCTGAGATGCAACAAAGTATTGATCAATTCTCTGCTTCTTGTGCTAATTTTGGCCTAACAATTAACATCAAGAAAACACAGGTGCTCCATCAGCCACCATCACACCATGCATGTATGAAACCATTGGTTATAGTAAATGGAGAAATTCTGAATGCTGTGGATAAATTCACTTACTTTAGTACTGTACTTTCCAGGGATGTACACATTGATAATGAGATTGAAGTATGCATTGTTAGAGCTAGCTCTGTATGGGAGGAAGGAAAGTATGGGAGAGAAGAGATATTGGACTGACTACCAAACTGAAGGTCTATAGAGCTGTTTTGCTGACCTCATTGTTGTATGCCTGTGAAACCTGGACAGTCTACCAGTGCCATGCCAGGAAATTGAATCATCTTTTGACTATTTGAATTGTCTTAGGAAGATTTTAAAGATCTCCTGTCAGGATAGGTTACCAGACACTGAGGTCCTTTCTCCAACTAAACTGACAAGCATTCAAACTCTGCTTCAGAGAGCACAACTCTGATGGACTGGCCACTTTGTTTGAATGCAAAACATATGCTTGCCAAAAAGATTATTTTATGGAGAGCTCACATAAGACAAGCATTCACATGGTGGTGAGAAGAAACAATACAAGGACGCTCTCAAGGTCTCTCTTAAGGACTTTGGAACTGACTGTGTGACATGGGAGAGCACTGGCACAGGACTGTTCAGCATGGTGTGCCCACATCAGAGAAAGTGCTGTACTCTATGAAAAAAGCAGAATTAAAATAGCTCAAAGGAAACACTGGATGTGCACATTTAGAGAATACACCCCAAATGTTCACATGGACTATTTGTGCCCTACCTGTCAGAGCATTCCAAGCTTGTATTGGTCTGATCAGCCACAGTCAGACACACTGAAACTTGATGTAGCATAGTGATGTCATTTGGGTCCTCTTCAAGAATGAAGGACAAACAATGTTCCCCAGCACAGTGGTTGGCGCATAGCAGTTGCTTAATAAATGCTTATCAATTGACTTTCTGAATGGAGTGGAGATGAATTGGAATGTATTAGACCTGTAGTAGAAATAGTAATGTCCACTGAAGCTGAAGCTAGAAAGATAGGTTGTGGCCAAGTTGTGAAGAGCTTCAAAAGCTAAACAGAAAAAGGTCATATTTGATTCTAAAGGAAATGTGAAGGCTTTAGAGATGATTGAATGGGCAAGTGACATAGTCAGATGTATATTTAAGGAAAATTACTTTGGTAGCAATGTGGAAGATGGACTGGAATGGTGAATCTGGAGCTAGAGAGATGAAACAGAAGACTGTTGCAGTAATGCAGAAAAGAGATGATGAAAGCCTGAACAAAGAATGTTATGGAGAAGATTAGCATGAGCAAGCATAACAAATTCATGTATCATTCCATATTTCTGAAATGTAAAATGAAACAACTGGGAGGTATTACCTCACTCTTATCATATTGGCCAAGATGACAGAAGGAGTGTGGGAAATTAGATATACATTAGTATTAGATGATCAACTATAAAATTTAGCAACCCTGATCAACACAACAAATACAAAGAGACAAATGATGAAAATCTCCAAAGAGAGAATTGATTGACTCATTTAATATTAAAACATTTTTCCTCTTTCTTTTTTTCTGGAAATAGTTAATACAGAAATCTGTTGTGCATGATTTCAAAATTGTAATGGGTTTTGTATTTCTTCCTTTCTCAATAGGTGGAGGAAAAGGTAGGAAGAGGAAGATAATTTGGAACTGAAAATGAAATTAAGCAAAAATAAATAAGTGTTAAGGTAGTGGAAGAAAAATAATTAATACTTATTGATATTGTCTAGGGGGCAATCATCTCAAGGAAACAAGATAAGTACATAGGTATTTGGGCTGATGTTGGAAAGGAAAAGTATCACTGGTGGAAAGAGTGGGGAATTAATATATCAGGTTATAACAGAAAGAGAAAAAAGGGAGCTCATGTTCAGTGTCTTCTATTTTCTCAGTAAATAAGACACGAGGTTCTCCACTGAAGAAGGTGATGGAAAGGGAGCTGTGTGACACATGAGAAAGGAAGGAAGTTTCGAATAGCCTCTCTGGGAAGTGAGACAGGGAGTCAATTAGTGAAGAACAAAAGAATAGGAGCAGCAAAGACCTGAAATTGGTTAACATAAATTTATAATCTGCAAAGTCAATATGGCCATGTGACTTATCCCTTCTCTATTCAATATAATGGGAATATGATTACAGACCTAGGAAGGTGAGAGTAATCCAAAGCTGAGGTTTGGCAAGAGTTTGGGTAAATGATCTAAGAGCATAAGACATTGTAGAGTTGAAGTAGCTAGCAATTTAATAAAAAAAGGGAAGTAAAGTCAGAACAGAGTTAATGACCTATGAAAATAACTATGGGTGGAGGGACTAAAGATCTGGTTAAGGATTAGAATAGGTTTAGGATACCTGAAGCACTGGGTAAGATGAAATGATAGGACCTAATGGAGAAATAGTAGAACATCAAGGTTGCTAAGTAAGGCACTTGTGGCCTCCATCTGTTCAGAGAACTAGTTGAGCTTTCCAAAGTGAATATTTAAAGCTCAGATATTGGCATACATTACAAATCAGGGATGATTTATCATTTGTCTAAACTTATGAAAGTGATGGAAAAACTTTAATAATGCAGATTAAACTTAAAAGTGTGCCATGAGCTTTCAGAAAGCTCATTGTCAAACATTCATAAAACACCCCTTCTTATGGTGAGAACCACTGTGTGACTATACCTGTTTGTGGTTGAAGAGGAGTTAACTATTATGTTATGGGCATGAAGGAGGCAGAGGATTTGGGTAGTTAGGGAGTTAGAGGGAGATCAATGAGAATACTGAAGTCCATTAGCACAAGGACATTGGAGAGGAGAGGAAGATGCTGAACCAGGTTATATATACTTGAGATAAAAAGGAGAATGACCTGGGTAAGGGACTTGTCCCAAAAATGCTTTCAAGGAGCTTACAGAATATGAACTTATATCCCCCAAATGGATTCAACTACAAAAAGTAGTTTATTCACCTTTATTCACCTGCATAATAGTCTTCCAAATAATGAACATAAAATAATAGTAGGAGGTACTGACATCCCAGAATAATTTCTTTCTGAATCTGATCAAATAGAAAATGAGAATAATAATAATCATACTAATAACTGGCATTTATAGAACTTTAAGTTTTGCAAGGTACTTCACATTTATAAATTGATTGTCACAATAATCCTACAGCTATTATTTCCCCCATTTTATAGATAAGTAAGGTAGGACCCCAAGAAGTTAACACTTGTCTACAGTCACATAAGTAGTAAGAGTTGTAGGTAAGATTAGAATCCAAGGCCTTCCTGACTCCAAGTATCATTCTTTCTATTCCATTACTGAAACCCTATTACAAGTTATTACTAATATGACCAGAAGGTTTTTCCAAACTAGATCATAGCCCCTTTAACACTATAAATTTTCACCATCAATTTGGTATAGAAAATTTAGGTAGGAAATTAAGGGCCTTCTTGTAGTGAAACAAGAATTATAATGTCAATACTCTACAGCCCCCTATTTCATAGAGGGAAAAATAAAAGACAAATAAAAAGCCTGCATCAGAGCACAAAGAAAATATTAAGAGGTCTGTGTGACAGGTAGTGGCAGACTCAGTGAAGAATTTCATTGTTTTCTAGGTTGCCTTAAGATTTAAGGTTTCTAGCTACCTTTGTGTAGGTGCATAATAGATATTTCATATTGCTGAGAACCATTGATAAGATAGGATAGGAGATCCTCCTAATATCCTTTCCAAAATTTTTATTAAGTTTCAAAACAATCAGTGTTTAGAGCTCAAAGTGAACCAAGTAATCAATTCATTAAACACCCTAAATTTACAAATGAAGAAACAAAGGTCCCATGAGATAAATTGTATTGTCCAAAATTACAAAAGGAATAAGTAGAAGAGCTTTGAATTGAGGCTATATTCTCTGACACCAGATTCAGAATACTGCTTTTTCTTCCAAGATGATTTATTCCAATCTTCAAAAAGGTCAATTTATCCCCTTAAAGAATTCAGCCTTGTGGTAAGGGCTAAGAGATTATCCCTACTGAGATTTACAAGCAAAGAAGGGATGTGATATTTAGCTCTCTGCCTTGCTTCTCCCTTCACATGAAGGAAATCCCTCAGAATTTCAAATATCCCCCAAATAATTGTTTCATCATCATGTCAGACATTATCCATCACCAATTTTAATTCAATTTTATAAACTTTTAAGTAGCTCTGATTTGAAAAGTACTCATAGCAAGTGCTGGACTAAATAGAAAAATTAAAATAGACACTATTCCTGTCCTCATGAGACTTACATTTTTATATAGTGTACAAAACAGACACAAATAAGTATAAAAATGAGACATAACAAGTTCATAAAAGATATAAAAATAAGTTTCCATATGTGATTCAAGAAGCCTCAGTATTATTACTACCCCCTCCCTCAGACCACCAGCCTCCAAACCCATCGTTGCATAGATTCAATCTAGCAATTACTTTTTTGGTGTGCCAGTCCCTGGCTTAGCAGGAGTCCTAGCTACTAAAGACCCAGAAAAGAAAGTTCTTTCCATCAAAGCAATTAGCACTATCAAATGGATCAACACCATAAAGATAATTATTTTATCAGTGGAAATAATATTTAAAGAAGGTTCATTACCATCTTGCCTTACTGATGCACTCTAAGGATCATGGGGCCATTCCATTTGCTCTGGTAATTGAAACTTCCTTCATGTATTGTCTCTCCCTATTAGAAAGTAAGGTTCTGGAGAGCAGGCACTGTCTTCCTTTTCTATTTGTATTTTCAGCACTTAACATAGGGCTTTGCACATAGCAAGCACTTAATTAGAATGTTCATTCAAAGTGCAGACTAGTGATCTTCCAAAAAAAAATAAGAAAAAGGGAGCTTTTGGAGCAACTTTCCATTCTCCAAGTCATCAGGAAAAATGAGGTTTTAATTTTTTAAATAAAGTAAAAGTGTAAGGGGCAGGGGGCAGGGAGGAGACAAAGGATTTGAAGGCCAAAGGTAAATCCTGACATGTCAGGAGGTTGGAGTTTGGAAGAACGGGACACACACAAAGGAAAAGTAAAGAAGAAAATTCTACACTTGGAGCTAAGCGATAGGTATAAGGCTTTTAAAGGGGATGAGGAAATTGAAGCTGATTGAAAGGAGTGAAAACTTCTCAGACTATACTCTAAAATTTAGTAAGGCTTTTCTTGGGAAATGGGCCCAAGTTTCTCTTCACCAGAAATCACATAATTTACAAGGACTCAAAACTCAGAATACCCCTCTCCTCAGTGAAACTTCAGCATAAGATATGCCGAATAAGGACAGAAGTGCTTTCTCAAATGTACATTGGGTGGTCTACTGTTTCCTTATTCCAGTACTTCAGGTAGATTGCTGCACTTAGATTGTGCACTGGACTTCTAGCCAATGGAAGAAAAGGGTCAGAAGACGGCTAGGGAAGAATTCCACATTAGGGCTTTATAACTTCCCCATTTCCTTTTGTAAATTGTTTTTCCTGCCTGACTATTTGTCAGAGGGAGGGTGGCCCTTTCTCGAGATCATAATAAACCATTCTTTCCTGCTCCCTACCTTGAGAAGCCTCTGAGTATTATTTGGGTAAGGATCTCTGTTGCACACACTTTTGGGGTACACACAAAGCTGTTGGGTTGGAAGCAATTGTTTGTCCTCCAAGGAATGAAGATGTGGATACACAGGTGTTGCCAGTAGGAACTCACTGAAAAAAGAGTAGGTCAGTAAAGCCCTGTTAAGGAGTGCTTAGGAAGATAATAACAGCACAGAGGTCTACTGTTAGCCTTGGACCTGGATTGAGGATGTGACAGAGGATCTCCCAAGACTTCTCAAAATAGATGACTACTACCCACATCTGATAATTCACATGGACACCTGATATCGATAAGGTAGAAAAGAGCACTAAAGGCAGATCAAGCAAACAGGATGCAGGATGTGAGATATGAGATAATAGGCAGGATGTAAACAGCCAAGAAAATGATCAAAGAAGACTAAGCATTGAATTCCCCCACCGTGGATTTACCTGTGTGCTTTCACAGAGCACCCCCAATTCCAGAACTTTTCCCCCCTTCCTGTCCTCTTTCTTTATTTGTATGATAAAGGCACCTCCAGATTACCTGATATCCCAGGCATTTTGGAGCCATGCTTGCTCCTCCCATTCTCTTGTCCCCTTCCCCCCCATTCCATAAAACTGCATTTAAACCAAACACCTAACCCTAATATCCTCCTTTGTCTCCTACAGAAAGCAGTGGGGGTTGGGGGGGAGACATTCCTCCTTAGGGAAGCAGGGTCTGCCACTTGGCCTCTGTCCCTCCCACGTGGGAGTAGGCCCACTTGGGTGTATCACCCCAATAAATGCCTTTCTTTAACTTGCAGACTGTCTGAGTGAATTCTTTCAGGATGAGATGACCCATTGCATTTATTCCTCATCATTTCAGTTGTCACCGAAACATTCTTAGGGGGCACCCTGAATTTATCAGTACTGCCGGAAGCGTTCTAGTGTGACAAGGTCATGGGAAGAAATATGTGCTCGGTGGGAAGAGGTGTTGGCTGATCAATTGAATCCTCTAGTCCACTTGCTGAAATTATCAGATTTTTTAGACTTTGTCTTATTTGGATATGAAAAGATCAGGTCACTGGGGCAGCTAGGTGGCACAGTGAAGAAAGTACTGTTCCTGGAGTCAGGAGGGCCTGAATTCAAATCCGTCCTCAGACACTTAACACACTAGCCATGTGACCTTGGCCAAGTCACTTAACCTCAATTTCCCTGTCAAAAAGCAAAAAAAAAAAAAAAAGAAAAAGAACAGGTCACTCACCTGAAGATTGGCAAGGACATTGGACTTGTAACCTGTTGGGGGTAACTTTGGTGAAAGTTTAAAAGTAGAAAACCTAACTCTTGTAGCATTCTGCAGAAATAGCTGAGATGATAGCCAGATCAGTCTCCAGGACAAAAACTCTTATTGATCCTAGAATATGGATTCTGTATTTGATCTTGGTTTGGGGGGGGGGTTCTCCCTAAAAATAAATTAATATACTTAGTCAAGATTTCAGCTGAAACTCTTGCTGGAGGAGACCACTGCCAACCATTAGAACCATGTTTCCCATTCTGCAACAAGTCAAAGGGACTCTGTGGGCTCTTTGGAGCAACTCATACAGCAAATATGTGACCCAACTCAAGCATCAGTATGTGGACATCAAGTGAAAACATTAGGTGAACCTATGTATCTAGGGATATAAATTTCCTTGACAATATACATCCCTTATGCCATATTCATACGCTTCTCTAACCATATCTACCTACATCTACTCTCCCTGATAATGCTAGATACATTTGTAGGAGAGTAAGCACCAGTTTTATGGAGAATATGTTCTACAACTATTTTACTTTTTACTGTATCCCATCAGTAAATGTCTTTGCTTTGATCTAATTTTGAATTCTGGCTAAATAGAAGATAAATTGGTAGGGACTCATAGGCCAGAGTTTTGGAAGTACAGACTCACAGAATACCTTCACTATAAGGCAGTCATCCCTCAGAGGACTTACCCTGGGAATATGCATTAACTGATGGTGATAGTCCAAAGGAAGACTGCAGCAGAATATATTTTGAAGATAAGTAAGAAGCAAAGGATTTTGTGGGGATAGATGGAGTTTTCATCACTACTGTTCATTGATCAGAAGGGCTTAATAAGCAAAGCCAACAACAAATCCAACTCTCAGAGAATTTGCAACATTCTGTACCACTAGTCTCTAACCTTGCTATTTGAATGTAGTAAGCACATTTCATTACTCTTCTATGGGACCACAATTGCCCATTGCAATTAGAGGAAATTCAGCTGCCTGTCATTGTGGTTTTCTGCTGCATTATTATATTCATTCCTTATGTTGTTCTGCTTGCTTTGCTTGGCATCAGATTATACAAGTCTTCTTGTATTTCACTGAATTTCTAATATACTCTATGACCTTTCTTGAAGCAGAGTATAATTTCATTGTGTTCATATACCATAATCTATTTATCCATTCTTCAGTCAATGCGAACATGCTTTGTTTTCAATTTTTTTTTGCTAATACAAACATACAAAAAATACTGAGTAGCATTGTGGATATATAGATATAGATATAGATATAGATATAGATATAGATATAGATATAGATAGATATATAGATATATTTCCTTTCATATATATATATATATATATATATATATATATGAAAGGAAATCCAAAAAATAGACTATTGAGTTGAAAATAAATGCAAGTAGCGATAATATACTGTGTTGTCCTTGGCGATAGGCATGTGCTGAAAAAAAAATGTTTAACAATCAGCTCTAGGCAGGTGGGATGTATTCATGGCACTTTTAGGTTTAATCTACATTAACATTTTCTCCATTCTTAAATCTAGACAATCAAAAAACAAGCAAAACAATAAATTAAGTCCTAGTTTGTAACATTTGCCAATTTCCTAGATCAAAATTCTCACATAAAATTTAACAAACAATTCTCATAAGATTTTTTTTTAGTTGACTCCAGTATATATTCCCCTGAGTACATATCATGGGCCATATGGACAGAAAGGAGAAAGGGATGAGGAGTTCAAGAAACTATCAGTCTGGCACACCAAAATTATAGCGTAGTAACAGGGGACTTCAGTTATCCTGACAATTGTTAGAAATCTGTTTTGCTTTAAGCAAAATAGCTCGTAATTTATTGAATTGCCTTAACGATAATTTCATTCTTCTAAACATGGAGGAACCAATGCATAAAACTACTTTCTGTATCTAATTCTCACCAAGTAAGAACAGGCTTCTAGAGTGGAAACAATAGAAAGCTTTCAATTAAATCTAATTCTGCAAGTATTTCTTAGATACCTGTGATGCATTATGCTAGGAATTGAGAATACAAACTGAAAAGAAAAAATCAGACTTTATAATCTCTGGAGGAAGAAAATATTGTATTTTTACTGATAAGGGTGATGATGCCTATAATGTTACATGAAGGAGAATGTAAGCATGAAATACAGAAGGATCAGGAAAGTTGGCCTAGAAAAAGCCCTTGATATGAACACCTTGAAGAAAACTTAGGATTCTAAGAGGTAGAAGTGAAGCAGCATATTGTAGGTATGTGATATACTATGTAGAAAAGCTAAGAGACAAGGAAGATAGTATATGCAGTTCTGAGAACAGCAAAAAGGACCTTTCTATCACTAACTTTTTTTTGATACATGAAGAGAAGGGGCCAAATATTTATCAAATGCCAACTATATGCCAGGTACTGTACTAAGCACTTTCCAAATATAATCTCATTTGACCCTCACAACTACCCCAGGAGGTTCTATCTACATTTTACAAATGAGAAAACTAAGACAGAATATAAGAGACTTCTTCAGTCATAATAGCTAGCAAGTATCTGAGTCTGGATTTGAATTCTGTTGTGCCTGATTTCAAGCCTTGCTCTCCAATAACAGTGTCATCTATAGACACAATTCCATAGCAAATTGGACAGTGGATTTGGAGCCCCAAAGACCTGGGTTCAAATCCTGCCTCAGAATGAAACTAAGTTATACAACTCTGAACAAGACACTCAGGCTCCCTGTGCTTCAGTTTCCTCATCTGTAAAAAGAGGGGTTGGACTTAGTACCTTTCTTGCTTGAAATTCATAATTCTGTGTTTTTGTGTCAAGCATATAAGATTTAGGGAAACCAGAATTGCATGCTTCAGAGAAATGATTAGTAGGATCCTATATATTTTAGATGGGAAGTCAATACAGGAGGCAAAGAAACTTTCAAGAATGAAATCCTAACAACAATAAGAGAAGAAATCATGGTGAAAGAGAAAAGGGAGTTGTCAAAAGACACCAAAGTGGATGCAGAGGGGACTCATTAATCAACTTAAATTTTAGAAAGACATGTAGAGAAGACAGAAGTAAGGGTAGGTAATGAAGGATGAATATAAAAATATGGTACAGGTCTGGAAAATGTCAGGCATGCTAAAGCTCAGAACGAGCTGAAGCTTAGCAAGGGGAGAAGGGGAGGGAGACAGAGACAGAGGCAGAGAAACAGAAACTCCAAGGGGGGAGAGAGAGAGAGAGAGACAGAGAGAGAGAGAGAGAGAGACAGAGAGAGAGACAGAGAGAGACAGAGAGAGAGAGAGAGACAGAGACAGAGAGAGAGAGAGAGAGAGAGAGAGAGAGAGAGAGACAGAGACAGAGAGAGACAGAGAGAGACAGAGAGAGAGAGAGAGAGAGAGAGAGAGAAGAATCTCCCCAGTTATAAAGTTATAGTTTTGTTTCTATTTTTGCTGGCAAGGAGAATGATCTTTGCACTGGAAAACACAGATTAGAAATGGTTAGCAGAGCTAAGATAAGTAAGGTGATGGTAAGAGAGCAACCACTGCCCTTGATAAGTTTAAGCCTCCAGGAATAGATGAACTATATCTCTGAGTACTAAAATAACAGTCAAATTTGATTACTGAGTCATTGCCAGTAATATTTGAAAAATTGTGGATAAAGAGTGAAGTGTCATAAGATTGGAAGACAAATGTTCTCCCAACTTTCAAAAAAAAAACAAAAACAAGTGGGGAAGAACAAAGCTTGCAAGCTATAGGCTAAGCCGATATCAGTGACCTTTGAATGCTCATAAAAGAATGGGGCAAGTGTCATAGTATTAAAGAAGGATAAATTATTATCCCAATTTTCAAAACAAAAAAGTGGGGGTGGGCAGAGATAACTGAGTCTGCACACTGTAGGCTTAAACATTTGGCTTCAAATGAGTCAAGTGGAGAAATATGGAATATTTCTTTTAAAAATGGAGGAGAGCTAGACTGTTAAGAGGCTAAACAAGCTAAGGTTTGGGTTTTGTTTTTTTTGTTTGTTTGTTTGGCTTTTTGGAGGGGGGAAGGCAGGGCAATTGAGGTTAAATGACTTGCTCGAAGTCACACAGCTAGTGTTAAGTGTCTGAGGCTGATCTGAATTGTGGTACTCCCAACTCTAGGGCTGGTGCTCTATTCACTACCACCCAGCCACCCTTTTGTTTTGTTTTTTTAATCCTAGCCTAGTGACAAAAGTCAGAAGGTGAGTACTTGATCATCGGTATTCTAAAAATATTATTTTGGCATCTCTATGAAGAATAGATTGCAAAGTGAGGGAAGGAACTTAAAAGAGGGAGTATAATTAGGATGTTATTGTGGTCATTAGGAAAGGGGGAAAAGTCAAAGTAGGGTTGTGGTTGTGGGAGTAGAGAAGAAGAAATAGATGTGAGAGATTTAATAGAAGGCTATTGACTGTATCAGGTAAGGAAGAATTAAGAGAAAAAAATGTCTCTGAAGTTATGAACATTGTTGACTGGACTTCCAACAATAGGGAAGTTTTGAGAAGGGGTAAGTTTTAGCAAATGATAATGAGTTCCATATTGAACATATTGAGTTTGATATGCCTAGGAGACAGAATGGAAGTCTAATGATACAGAATTAAAGCTAATGAGTACATATAATCTACATGTGTATGCACGTGTGTGCTTATACATGTCTATATTTTTGTCTCTTGCTATATGTCATATATATATATATATATATCTATAGCTATGTATGCATAGATAGATAACTACGCATAGTTAGCTACATAGAGATAATTAAACATAATTTAGGTTCCTCCTATCTTTCTAGTCTTCTTACACCTTATTACCTCACATGTATTCTTTGATCCAATGACACTGGCCTCTTCTCTGCTTCACAAACAAAATACCCCATCTCTCATCTCCAGGTGTTTTCTTTGCTTATCCCCAATGATAGGAATGTTTCCTCTCTTCCATTCCAACTACTGCCCTTGCTGACTTCTTTTAAGTTCCAACTAAAAGCCCATCTTTTCCTGTAAACCTTTCTCAACTCTTATTTCGATGCCTTCCCTTTATTATTTACTACTGATCCTGTCTCTACCTTACTTTTATATATTTGTTTTCATGTTTTCTCTCCCATTAGATTATAAGCTCCTTGAAAGCAGGAACTGTCTTTTGAATCCCTAGCATTTAACACAGTGCTTGGAACATGGTGGTGATTAATAAAAGTTTATTGATTGATTTACAGCAGAAAAGATACTTGAGAGAGAATGTAGGGAACAAAGGGAAGGCAGTACAGAGTAGAAGTGAAGAGGGTCAGCATAAAATAAAGAGATTTAGGGTAGGGGTGCTCAAGACCTCGAAATACCACCATGCCGGGCCCTGCCAAATGAATTCAACTCACATTTTCTCTCAGCCAAAGAAAAGCAAAGTTTATTAAAAGTTTGCCTGTAATCAACACAGAGCAAGTCTATGCTAGAAAATTCTCTCTCACACCACATGGAGACAAGGTGCAGAGGAGGAATTTGGGGAGCATCTTCAGGAGGAGTTAATGAGGCAAATGAGTGATTAAGGGAGGGAAGTTGCTGGGGGCTACCTGGAGCAGACAGACAATAATGGACCAGTTCAAGGGTGGATTGATATTTTGATAGGCTCAAGGGTGGGAAGTAGATGGACAATGGAGGCCTAGGCTAGTAACAGGTCTGGGCCAAGCCACAATGAAAAGCTTATAGCCTCATGCAAATGCCTCATTAAATGGGACTATTCAATCAGAGTTCAAGGGGGTTCCCAGAGCCTGTACCTCAAAGATCAAGGAGAGCTCAAGGTGGTTCCCAGAGCCTGCACCTCCTCAGAACCTTGTTTATATTTTCTTAAAACTTGTTTGTTGTCATGCTTTATATTCATGTGTCTCTCTGTGTGTAAGCACACAAATGATCTGGGCTGGGCCAGAGATTTCATTGACATAAAGAACTCTTATATGAGGAAATTCCCTCTTCCAATGTAGGTTTGCATTTCCAACTTAAAGTCTTAGAGGGTTGCCTGGAAGAACTAAGAGGCTGAGAGACTTGGTCATATTCACACAGTTGTGGCAGGGATGGGACTTTAACCCAGGGTCTTTCAATAAGCAGTTATCCGTCACTCTGTCTGTCATCCTAGATACAAGCATACATGTTTTACTGTTCTGTATATTTATTATTTACAATTCATTGATTCGTAGGGTTGTTATTTGTTAACATGGACCTTAGTACTTTACAATAGCATTCTTTAATTTACATATATATATATATATATATTTTTTTTTTCTTTTTGGAGGTTCAGTTGGGGTTAAGTAACTTGCCCAAGGTCACACGGCTAGTTTTTTGTTTTGTTCTGTTTTTTTTTGTGTGTGGGTTAAGTGTCTGAGGCCGGATCCGAACTCAGGTCCTTCTGACTCCAGGGCTGGCACTGGCCCCTCTACAATACCATTCTTTAATTGCTGATAAAGTGATCAGTGCCTAGAACCATTCCTTCTGTAAAATACATGCTATTTTTATTTTTTATTTGGCTTGAAATATCACAGGAAGAGAGGGAATTAAACAAAAACATCTGATTTATGCTTTTCTTCTCATAATTGTGACAAGCTCAGAAGCTTTAATATAACATAAAGCATAGCTATTTTGTATAGAAAATACTATGAAAAAGAAGTAATGGTTTCTGCCTTTGATCTCACTTTATCTCTATATTTAGCACCCACAATTCTCTCTGCTAGTCATTAGATAAATGGAATTTTTCCTTAACTTGTTTACAATGTAAATATTTCTACATGTTTAATCTATGTTTTTACTCTTTGCTTTTTTTTTTTACTCAATCCAATTCAAGTTTTTTAAGCACCAGGTGTATATTCTTAATGCCTTTATATGTATTATAAGCATCTAGGCTTCCAATCCCTCCTGGGGTGTTTTATTTGCTACTATTGCTTATGGGGCAGGAGAGAGGACTGATTGTAGGTTGGCAAAGAGAATGCTGAGGCAATGCTGTGAACCTAAGAAAAGTTCAGGACTTGTGCCAGAGATACTAGAGAGACATCGTGGATATTCTTCAAGAGACATATGAAGAGAGAAAGATTTTCGACATTGAAGACTTAGGGAAATTTGGCTCTTCATGTTTCATTTCCTGCTTACCTCCCTAGAAACTTTACCGAGATATTTTCTTGGGCAAGGGCACACTCTCCTCTGCTTTGGGTTGAGAGGTTATCTTACCACTTCCTGTCTATAGAATACATTTACTCTTGCAAATTCTTTGTTATATTCTAATCTATATAGCTTTTTCAATTTCTGTTTAACAAAATAACAATACAGTAAACATAGATAATTTTAATTTGTGGTTTTCTAAATTAATCTGTGCCCCCCTTCCCTCCCACCCGGTTCCCTTTGTATTTGCCTTTGATACCACTGGGCTTGGAATAACAAATACCTTGCTTTCAGTTTTGTCTCTGATGCATCAGAGGGAGCCACCTGCAATTGGAAAGCTTCAGAAAACTATACAGAGAAACTGTAGTTCTTAATTGGTAGGTGGAGTTTTCTACATTGATCAAATCAGAAGTTTGACCAATACAAAACAACATAAAAACCCAAATATAGAATCACTATCTATGATACCCTCCCATAACTTAACATATTTTGTATCTAAATTACCTGATTACATTTTGTATTTAGCATTATATTGTGGACTCCTTAATTTGAATTGGAACAGTTAAGATCACCTAGTCTGATGACTCAAAAGACCTCATACATATTTTAGGCTATTTTCTTTAAGTCAGTATTAGAAAAAAAAAATCTTATTTCCCTACCTACTGATACCTGGATGATTACAATACAACCAAGCCCTGTCTGCACTATTCCCTGCCCCTCTCCTTGTCTTAAATACCCAATTATTTGCTGTTTTATGTATCCTAATAGTCCATTGATTTTATACTTTTCTAGTATCATCTTAGAAAGCATAACATTTTGATTTTTGCAGCTGAATCTCCAAACAATAGGTAAAATACTTGTTGCTAAAGGCAATTTCCAAAGAATTCTGCAAATATATTTGTTGATAAAGTAAAAATAAGATTACAACAAATTATGAGACCCCATTAGAAACCCTAAAATTACATCATCATCCTACAGGCTGTGTAGCTTCCTGTGTATATAAGTCTGGTCCTTTTTCTATATCAATGCCTTTGTTTAGCAATTCGATAAGTCTCAGGCCTGCATCCTTTTGAATTAATGAAATTCCCATTGGCTAAAGAGTTCTAATTGAATTCTTTCAAAAATCTGAACCAGTTCTCCCAACTATGACCTCAGCAGAATCTTTGAAATCATTTAGCACAAACTTCTCATTTTATAAATGGGAAAACTGAACCCTAGAAAGTTGAACTGACTTCCAAAGTCACTTACTTTGTGATGAAAAAATGACTATAATCCAGCTCTCTGACGTCCCAGTTCTCTGTACATTGAACCACATCACATCCTGCTTCTCCCAACACCCATAACACACTTTGAAGAATTTATAAAAGTACTAATAAGAATAGAATGTATATAATTTATTAAGGTTAGCAAAGCCCTTTACAAATATTTCATTTGACACTTACAACAACCCTAGGAGGTAAGTGACATTATAATCCCATTTTACAAAGAAACTGAGGCAGACAGGCAGTGAATTGCCTATAGTCATATAACCAATAAGTATCTGAGGCAGGATTTGAACTCAGATCTTCCAGAACCCAGGCCCAGAAGTCTATGTACTATATAATCCTTTTAAGGTTTGCAAAAATCTTTACATATGCTAATTATTTGATCTTCACCACCACCCCTGGAGACACTTATTATCCTTTTTATTTTAGAGGAAGAGGAGACTGAGGTTAAGTGATTTGCCCAGGGTCTGTCAATTCCAAAGTGTCTGGTGACAGGACTCAAACTCAGACTTAGTGATTCCAAGCCCCATGCTTTAACCATTGTGTTAACTAGTTGCTAATGAGCGAATATATAAGATGCAATAATATTGCAAGAAGAAAACCTAAAAATACTTTTTAACAATATAATTTTCAACTTCATAATTTTCATAATTATCATATACTTTATTCTTAGCCAATTTCTTCCAGGCATTTCCCATACTTGATGTTTCTTATAAAATTTTTCCCTTTGATATAAACTTCCTTTCCATCTACCCTTGGTAGTTTCTCTTTTAACTCAATTTATATGCTGTGGTTCAACTTTGGATAAGGATAATAAAATTCTTACTTTTCTGTTTGGTTAAAAAAATACTTTTTTTTGACACCATAAGAAATTTTAATTTTCATTTGTATTTTTTAAAATAAATCTAAGGTGATAGGCAGTGTGTCACAGAATAGGGAAAAAAATAGAACATGGTCATTTCACTAAGGAAACAACATTGAAAAAATACAGCCGACAATTATAACTCATTATACTTTTACTTACATATATATTTATTTTGTACATGTCATATCCCTATTAGTAGACTTCCTAAGGGCAAGAATTTTGTCATTTTTCATTTTATGTCCTGAGTGCCCAGCACAGTGACTCACAATAATAAAAGCTTGATAATTCTGAATTTGCTGTTGATTTCTTTATGTAAGGACATTTCCTTTTTCAATTTTTTTCTAAGAAAAAATAATTATATACAGATTGCTTGAGGAGAAAGTATATGAAAATGCATATAATTTTTATTAGTTGAAGAAGGCTTTGTGGAAAAGATGGAATTTAGAACAGTCTTTGAAGGAAATGTGGTTTGTTATTACACAAGGTAAAAATTCTACTATCTTATTTGACCTGTTGTATTTTTTTCTTCTTCTATCCGATGCTCTTAATGCACAGAAACAATGTTTAAAATGAAAATATTTACGATGAAATCAAATTTGAATCAAACTATGGAGGCTGGCACCTGAAAATTAACATCCATATTGTCTTCCTTTAGGAAGGAAGGAGGAGGGAGGGAGAGGGAGAAACACTTTAGCCATAACCCTATTACAAAAAATGCAAATTTGAAATAAATATCTTCATATCTCATAAAGGCAGTGGGGCATAATGGATAAAGAGTTGGCCTAGGTTCCATCAGGACCTGAATTCAAGTCTTGTTTCTAATACAAACTGGCTTTGTTAACTCTGACAAGTTATTTAACCTCTCAGTTCAACTATCAGAGACAAGAGAAGTGATGAGCAGATACTAATCTAAATTAGGAAAATAAATTCCTCACCAGGAACTCTCTTCACCAATGAAAACTTAAAGCCAATTATTAAAAATTCATAATATCTAAATAACAGATAAATGTGGCAAAGTAATGAAATGTATGAAAGAGAACATGAGCTGGTAATGTGGTGAAGGATGCAAGGAGGTAGTCAGAGTGCTCCTCAGGTAACCTCTAGCACATTGAGTGGACGACATAAAAATGGGCTGCACAGAATTGTACCACGGGGAAGGAACTTCCAAACTAATGAGACATACTTCTATTTGAGCATATTAATAACACATGTTAATACACAATATCCAATTTCCCCTGAAACCTTTATTGTAAATGAAAATTAGATACACAGACTTAGTCATGGCTAGATTAGTGAAGTAGAAACTTCTTGTGGTTCATAGGTTTTCTGGATACAGACAAGAATTCCAAGGAGCTTAAATGTTTTAGGAACATCTGAAATTGTACCTTAAATAATTGTGAAAATCTAATGGTAGATGAGTTCACTCTAGAACAAGTGAGCCATTAAAAAAGTAATTTTCTAAGACGGAAGCTTAAAATAGCTGCATTTTGTGGGTGTTATAGATAGGGAACCAAATATGAAATATAATAGGATAAAGACCAAAAAGGGACAAACCAAGCTGAAAATACTTTTAAGAATGATTGAGTAATAATGGTTTACTCTACACACTAGGAATACTGTTGATAATGACCCTTCAGGGGAGGTAGGATACCTTAGTGTAAAGATCACTTGACTAAAACTCAGGATGCCAAGGCCAAGTTATGGGATCACATATTAAAATTAGAAGGGACCTTAGAGGGCATTTAATCCAATTCCTTCACTTTATAGGTGAGAAAATGGCACATGGAGAGGTGAGTTGATTTAACTACAGTCATATAGTGTCTGAGGTTGGATTAAATGCAATATTACCAACTCCATCTAAAAGTTCTATCTATTCATTATACCATGCTGCCTTTCACTGTTCCTATTCTTCTGTGTACTTTCTATATATTCATAGACTTGTCTGTGACTTCAATTTCATCTTTTGTAAAGTAATATTTTCCAACCTTCCTCACACCATTGTAAGAAGAAAGTAATAAATATAATATAATAAATATAAATGGAGTCATATAACTCTAAGATATCTTATTTTTATTTTTTATTTTTAATTTATTTTAAACTTAAATATACAATAAGAAAAGAAAGAGAAACATTACAAATTTAAATATTAAAACATATATAAAATAAGAAAAAAAAGCATTGCTATGTGTACAGAACATGAGAGGATTCAAAATATATAACAATAAATTTCCATTTCAAGAAAGCCTATATAATAAATACTATGCATGTTGTACAGAGCTGTGCATCTTTTCTTTGCTTCCTTCTAAGTTTTCTTTTGTTCTCTCCTGTGAACTATTTACTTTATTCTTTTTTTTCCCTTCTTCCTACACTACCTCCTCCAAGAAGGCTACCATTAAGCACAGATATATATATATATATACACACATGCATGCATATACATATGCATATACAAACACAAATATATACATACATATACACATACTTATGTAAAAGACATACATACATACACATACATATACTTTATTTTAAATAGCCTAAACAATATTGATTAATATGGCTGACATATAGTGTAGGTTCCTTTTCTTTTTTGATTAAATCTATTTTAGCTTTAACTTTGTCTGAGATCATAATTACTACTTCTGCTTTTTTATCTAATAAATTCTACGCCTGATCTTTATTTTATGTTTGCACATATCTCTTATTTCCCATCCCTCCTTACTTCTTTACTTTACTTCTATCCCCTACTTTGCCCTCCTATTACTTATCCTACCTCCTCTCCCTTCCTTATCTCCCATTCCTGTTAATCTAAACACCTTCCTATACTCCTCTTTATTCTATTCCATCACCCTCCCCTCTACAGATCCCTTTATTGCCTTAGCCTTTTATTTCTGTCTAAATTTAGAAGACTTCTAAATCTTTCTAGATATTTATGTTTTTTTCTCTTTTAAACTCATTCCCAATGAGAGTAGGGTTCCAGAACAACCAACACTCCTCCCCCATCTAATTCCTCTCATACCTTATTTCTGTAAGATAATTACTCTTTGTAATTACTCTTACTTACTCTGTAAGATAAGTACTCTTTGTACTTCTGGTTTTACTTTTCACAATCATAGCATACTCAAGTCTACCTCAATCTTTCTTTCAAAGTACTCAATTACTAATTATAATTTTAGACACGTTTTGCATTTCTTTATATAAAAAGTAAAGCCTGTCCTTACCAAGTCCCTTGTAATTATCCTTTGATATGTACCTTATATTTCTCTTGGATCATATGTCATATCTTCTATTAAATTCAGGGTTTGTTTTGTTTTGTTTTGTTTTTTTAAACAAAATCCTGAAAGTCTGGCAATTCATAAAATGCTGCCCTATCCCCCAACCCCTGCTTTTTTCATTTAGTGTTATGCTTAATTTTGCTGGGTATATTTTCAGCCACAACCCAGTTCTTTTACCCTTTGATAGATAGTGTTACAAGATCTTCAGTCTTTTGGTGTTGCTACTGCTAGGTCTGTTGTTATTTTAATTGTGACACTGCGATATTTAGGTATTTTTTTTCTTGTTGCTCATAATATTTTATCCTTGAGCTAAGGTTTGAGGAATTTGACTTTGATATTCCTAGAGGTTTTCCTTGTAAGATCTCTTTCAAGTGGTGATCAGTAGATGTTTTTCCCTATTTCTACTTTCCCCTCTTGTTCTAATGCTTCAGGACAATTTTATTATTATTTGTATTATTGTATCAAAATTCTTTTTCTTGATCAAAGCTTTCAGGTAGTCCAATTATTGTTATGTTTTCTTGATCTGTTCTCCAGATCAATTGTTTTTCTTCTGAGATGTTTTCTATTTTTTCATTATTTATATTTTGTTTTATTATTTCTTTATTATAACTCCCCTTGCCCAATTCTAATTTTCTTTTTTCTTTCTTTCTTTTTTTTTCTTTTTTGCAGGGCAATTGGGGTTAAGTAACTTGCCTAAGGTCACACAGCTAGGTGTGTGTGTGTGTGTGTGTGTGTGTGTTTGTGTGTGTGTGTGTGTGTGTGTGTGTGTGTGTGTGTGTGTGTGTGTGTGTGAAGTGTCTGAGGCCGGATCTGAACTCAGGTCCTTCTGACTCCAGGGCCAGCACTGTACTCACTAAGCCACCTAGCTGCCCCCCAATTCTAATTTTCATGGAGTCATTTTCTTCCTTAAGATTCTCAATCTCCTTTTCTAATTAGTTGATTTTCTTTTCATAAACTTGATTTTCTTGGATTGTTCTTATTTTTCAAAAAAATTTGCCTCAATCTCTCTCATTTGATTTTTAAATCTCTTTTTTGTTTTATGAATTCTTTTTGGGAAGATGACCATTTGACATTACTCTTTGGAGTAGGATAGATTGTTTTCCTTCTGCTTCAATATCCTCCTCTGAAGACAAACTCCTGTCTTCTCTATTATCATAGTAACTTTCTATAGTTGGATGCTTTCTCCTTTGCCTGCTAATTTTTTAAAAATTTGTAGCAGCTTATATTTTGTAATCACCTCTAGTCCTGGGGTATAGGGAAATGGTGGCTGTGGCCTCAGATCCTCCTTCAGTTCTCCTCTCTGACCTAGAACTGAAAATAAAAACTCTGCCCTCCTATTAGTACCCACAGTGACATCCCCACCCCACTGCTTCTGCACTCACTGGGTGTGTGATAATTCCTTCTTCCCCAGGGCTGCATCTCCACAACAAAGCTGAGTCTGGCATTTCTTGTCAATAAAGTTTCCTTCAATCTTCCCTAGCTCAAACACTAGACTCCTCATGCTGTCCAGGAGGTGAACATTTCTGTGGCTGTGGCTAGCCCCAGGTTTCTTATCTTGCTGTTTCAGCGCCTTAATTCAGTTTATTCTTCCTGAGGACTAGACCTCAGTCCTGGAATTTTTCTTCAGATCTTATCCAGTTATCCCAGGAAAACCACTGTTCTGCCCCAACTGTTGTTGATTTTTACTGCTATATGTTTGCTGTGAAACACCATTTTATCTTGTTTGTGGGGGAAATCTGTAGAGCTTGGAATTTCTTGACCTACTCCACCATCTTCCCAGGATCCTCTTCTCTCTAAGATATTTTCCAAGGACTTTAAAACATTAATAAGAATTATTAATCATTTATATCTGTTCTATTTATACCATAAACTCTAAGTTACTTTTGCAAAGTCTGAAGTACTAGTTAGCAGCTAAGCCAAAAATAAATGAATCTTTACTCCCACTACCTTGTTCCAACCACAAAAACATTCTCTCATCTAAGTCGACTTGTCTTTTTTCTTAGGATAAAAACATTTTTGAAATTATGTGATATTCATAATTATTTCTTTCTTAATATTAATTCATTCTTCATGTTAAAATGTTATTTTGGATTTTTTTTTAATCTTTGCATTGGAAGTTTAAAATTCATTGGTGTTTTCTGAATATCACCTTACCTAAAATGGTTTAATATGCTGTGGTAAATAGGAAGCGGGAAGTTAAGTGCTATTAAAATGTTCATATAAAAGTTTGTTCTCAATGTATTAACAGGATTTTGAAAAGAAAGTCTCCAGATAATCCTACAATGCTCAATTTGCTCAGGTATATTTCAATAAAACAATATTTTATGCAATGTCTATAAAGACTCGTATGAAAGCCAGGCAGTTCTTCCAAACAGATTTCAATTTAATTCATTTAAATAGCAAGTGAATATCTAGCTATGTTTAAACACCGCCCCCCCCCAACCCACCCCCCCACACACACCTGGTTTTTAAGCAGTTTATATTGACATCCAAAGAGTTGATGAATACCAGCAACTAAAATTCCTGAATAGGAACTAGGGGTAAAATATTACATCAAACTTTACACCTGGGTATAGATCACCATCTTCAAAATGACCCATAAATAGGGGTTCATGTCAAATGATACGGGATGCTTGGAAAATCTTGATCTCAGATAAGTCTTCATGAAAGAAGAAAATAAGTTGACTGATAGGATGGCTATGAAAATATACTTATTTTTATATATATGTACTATTCAGAAGGAAAAGATCTTGGATCAAATGAATTAATTGTACCATTCATCTATTAGAGAATCAGACTGATAGAGGCAATCAAGGTCCTATTTTTATATCATGTCTAAACAGATACTTGTAAAATATTTGTTGCTGATATCTATAAGCATATGAAGAAATGCTCTAAATCACTATTAATTAGAGAAATGCAAATCAAAACAACTCTGAGATACCACATCCCTCCAGTCAGATTGGCTAAGATGACAAAACAAGAAAGTGACAAATGCTGGAGAGGATGTGGACAAATTGGAACACTAATACATTGCTGGTGGAGTTGTGAACTTATCCAACCATTCTGGAGAGCAATCTGGAATTATGCCCAAAGGATTATAAATAATTCCATAGGCTTTGACCCAGCCATACCACTTCTAGGGTTATATCCCAAAGAGATCATAGAAGTGGGAGGAAGACCCATATGTACAAAAATATTTATAGCAGCATTTTTTGTGGTTGCAAAGAATTGGAAACTAAAGGGGTGCCCATCAATTGGGGAATGGCTAAACAAGTTGTGGTATATGAATGTAATGGAATATTATTGTGCTATAAGAAACGAGGAGGTGATGGATTTCACAATTACCTGGAGAGACTTATACAAACTGATGCTGAGCGAGAAGAGTAGAATCAGAAGAAATTTGTATACAATCACAGACATACCATATCTGTGATGACCAACTATGACAGACTGGACTCTTCTCAGCAATGCAGTGATATAAGTCAATCCTGAAAGACTCAAGAAAGTGAGAAAAGTGCCATCCAGAGATATAACTAGAAAGAACTGAGCCTGAATCCTGATGGAAGCAAACTAAATGATCTTTTTCTTTTCATTGTTTGTTTTTTTTTCTTCCTTACTATCTTTCATTCCACCTAGTACAATACACCTTTGTAATTGGAATAATGTCTAATATGAATGCATTTGCAGATCTTATACTGGCTGTCATGGAGGGAGGGGGGAGGGAAGGAAAGGAAATTTGAAAATCAAGGAACTATGTAATTGAATCTTGTTAACTGAAACTAAACTAATAAATTAATTAAAAAAAATATTTGTTGCTAAATGACAATGTAGATTATCTTCCTATTTCTTTCTTGTTAACTTTTTTTTATTTTTACAAAGGCTTTATTAACTTCTGGTTTAAATCATTCATTTCCACCAGGCTTTGAGTTACAATTTCCCCCCCATTTTTTCCCTACTCACTACCCCAAAATAGGAGTCTCACTAAATATCCCCTCATCCAATCTGCTCTCTCCCATATCTTCTCCCATACCCCCTTCAACTTTGCCATTAGGGCAAGGTGAATCTCTGAGCCCCAATGCTTGGACATCTTATGAAACATTTAATTTTAAAACTTTGATTTTCGGATCCATTCCCTTCCTCCCATGTCACCCACGCCCTCTGAGAAGATAAGCAATTCAGTATGTGTTGTACATGTATAGCTATGCAAAACATTACCATAGTAGATATATTGTAAAAGACTGCTTATATTTCCCTCCCACCCATCCCACCCCCCACCTGGTCCATTCCCTACTTTGATCCTGTGCCTCTTCGAAAGTGGGTACTTTTAACTTCCCCTCCCCCTAGAATGCCCTCCCCTCCATCATCCTCCCTCTCATCCCCCTTTCCCCTACTCTCCTGCTGGGTGAGATATCCCATTTAGTATGTATGTCATTCTCTCCTTAAGCCAATTTCAATGAGAATATGGTTTTGCCTTTTTGCCTTCCTGTTCTTCCCCTCCCCTGCAACTACTTCCCCTTGCCTCTCCTACATGAGATAGTTTACCCTACCCTGTCTCTCCCCGTCTCCTCTTGCCACTTTCCTCTCTCACCTCTTGACTTCACCCCTTAAGAATCATCTCTTCCCATCAAATTAAACCTGTGCCCTCTATCCATGTATACCTGTAAACATATGCCCATATACCCTTCTTCAATTATTTTCATAATGAGAAAGGTTTCATCTGACATAGTTATTGTTTTTCCATATAGGAATGTAAATAGTCCAACTTTGATAAGTTCCTTTTGATTTCTTTTCCTTGATTACCTTCTCAAGCATCTCTTGCTTCTTGTGTCTGAATGTCAAATTTTCTATTCAACTCTGGTTTTTTCTTCAAGAATGCTTGAAAGTCCTCTATTCCACTGAATGACCATATTTTTCCCTGAAACAAGTTACTCAGTTTTGCTGTGTAGGTGACCCTTGGCTTCAATCCCAGCTCTTTTGCCCTCTGGAATATCATATTCCATGCCCTTCGATCCCTCAGTGTAGAAGCTGCCAGGTCCTGTGCTATCTGATTGTGTTTCCACAATATTGAAATTGTTTATTCCTGACTGCTTGTAGTATTTTCTCCTTGATCTGGAGGTTCTGGAACCTGGCTATAATATTCCTAGGAGTTTTCTTTTTGGGATCTTTTTCAGGAGGTGATTGGTGGATTCTTTCAACCTTTATTTCCCCCCTGGGTCTAAAACGTCAGGGCAATTTTCCTTGAGAATTTCTTTAAGGATGATTTCTAGATTCTTTCTTTGATCATGGCTTTCAGGTAGTCCAATAATTTTTAGATTATCTCTCCTGGACCTATTTTCCAGGTTAGTGGTTTTTCCCATGAGATATTTCACATTGCCTTCTATTCTTTCATTTGTTTGGATCTGTTTAACAGCATCTTGATTTCTCATAAAGTCACTAACTTCCATTTGCTCAGTCTAACTCTGAAGGAATGAATCTCCTCAGTGAGCTTTTGAGATTCTTTTTCCATCTGGCAAATTTGACTTTTTAAGGCATTCTTCTTCTCATTGCCTTTCTGAGCCTCTTTTGCCATTTGAGTTGGTCTATTTTTTAAGGTGTTATTTTCCTCAGTCAGGCTGTTGACTGTCATTTCATACTTTTCTTGCATCTTTATCATTTCTCTTCCCAATTTCCCCCCACTTCTCTCATCTGCTTCTTAAGGTCCTCTATGGCCTGTAGCCAGCTTGTATTTTCATGTGGGGCTTTTTGGTGCAGGAGTTCTGACCTCACAGTCCTCCTCCATGCTTTGAGCCTCTTTGCCCCTAAAATAGGAGTCCAATGTTGAATTTTTCTGTTTATTTTGTTTCTTTTGCCTAGGCATGTTGCCACTTAATTACTTGATTTTGGGGCTTGTTGCCACAGTAGTTCTCTGCCACCAGACAGGAGAGCTTCTGTCCCAAATGTGGGGTCTTCACAACTTCTGCTGGTTGGGTGGCCTCTGTAAAGCCTCCACCCGCTCTGGCAAATTGGATACCCACCCCAAACTTCCCCCCAGACCACAATCCAGATCCAGGCAATTTAAAGCAAGAGTGAGTAACCCCCAGACTGATTGCTGGATCTCCCTACAGTTTGCAGATCAGAAGCTAAAGCCGCCAGTGACGCTGCAAAATGGTTTCTATGCTGTGTTTCTTCAGCAGCTTTTTGCCCCCAGGGGAGGAAGCTGATGCGTTCCCCAAATACTGGTCCCAAAGTCCATAGGGCACTAACCTCTCACTTTGCCCTAGGCATATCTGTGCTGATAATTCTGGAATCGCCACAGCTGCTGGTGTTCTGGGATCCCTCCAGCCGGCTGCTGGCACAGCCGCCCTAGGGCTAAAACTGTGGCTCACGCAGTTCTGGGCTCAGCTCCCAGAGTGCTATGCTGTCTGTTCCCAGCTCTGTGCTGCCTGCTCTCAGAGCGCTGTGCTTTCTGCTCCCTGCAGGGCTGCTGGGTTCTCCTCAGTGGGAGGTTAGTTTCTCTGTGTAGTTCTGTGGGTGCTGGGGCTCCAGAAGTTGTTCAGAGTCCCCTTTTACATGGTTTGGAGGTAATCTGGGGGCAGAGCACCTTGGAAGTGCTGTTTCTACTCTGCCATCTTGGCTCCGCCCCCTATCTTCCTATTTCTTGATACACCATCAATCCTCTTCTAAGACCTTAAGATTCTAGATCTAGAACTTGGAAATATTACAAATCTCTTAATTTTACTGAAGAACTGAGAACTCAGAAGAACTGAGACCTAGAGTGGTAAAGGGATTTACTCAAGGTCCACAGCTAGTTAATGGCCAAGATGAGATTTAAACTCAGGTTCTTTAAATTTAAATCCAACACTGTTTCTACTATACCTCAATCTGACCAATAAAAAACTGTTTTCTAAAGTAAAAATAGCAGGAATATTGGTGTGAAGTGAATGTTCCATTTTTGAATTCATAATATAAAAGGAGAGGGAGACTGGTTATAATCTAACAGGGATTCTAGATTTGAGGGGAATGGATTAAAAAAATTCTGCAGAGAAAGTCAGTCTGGTAAGAATTAAGAAAATATTAACAATTAGCTTTTCTGCACACGAACGCGCACACACACACACATATAATTTCAATACAGCAGAAAAGAAGGAGACAGATGTGGATGCTCAGAAAATCAACTGATTAAAGTTTTAAAAACAGGCTGTGTGACAGTGAATAGAGCTGGTCTTGGATCCAGGAAGACCTGAGTTCATGTCCCAGTTCTGACCAAGTGACACAGTGCAAGGCATTTAAACTCTCATCACTCTAGGCAAATTTCTAAGACTGTAAGTTTCAAAGCAGGTATAGACAGGTTTTAGTAGAGGAAATTACACACCAGGAGTTTGTTACAATCATGAAATAATAGTCAAAAATATTTATTCCTCAGTTTAAAAAATATGCAAATGACAAGAAGGGGCATACACAAAATTGACATAGATAATTTTATAAGAAAAGCAGCAGAAGAACTAAAGCTTGAAATATACTTTGTCCCATTATCTCTGGGGGTTTTAAACTGTTAAGAAACTTTCCATTACTTTTTTTCCGAGGGTTAAAAATTGGATTCGTTGGAAAATTAGTCTTTTGTGTTGGGTTTTCAGTACAGCAGACAAGGAGTTAAGAGGTTTCCTACATGGAAGTCCTTTTTTTTCCCTTCTTAGCAAAAGTACTGAGTCCAAACTCTCTCCTAAAATTCCTACTGTAAACAATCACAAGAATGCAAAAGAACCCAAAAGTAATTAAACAATAATATATGCACCACAGTTTATACTCCCAGACCCTCACCTTTTCTCACTAGAAAGACTCACACATTTCTCCCTTAGCTAATATAATCATTTAGCCAGCAAGGGAGCAAACTTTACAAGTCTGCCTCTTGTTAAGGGAAAAAGAATTCTCCTCACGGAGGAGTAGTGAATGAAGTAAAATAGCTCAGAAACAAACAAGATTTTATTCTGTGATTGCTAGAGAAACTGAGGCCAGAAAAAAGTCAACTTCTTTGCCCAAAGAGCAAGACTCACAGAGAGGTTTTTTTTATATATCCCAAGGAGCATAAAGGACCATAAATTAACAGCTTGTAGAGAAAAAAATAACAGATGCAGAATATAACAAAACTAAGGAGACATTAAAAAAATGCCTTAATTTCTCTGAATTATTTGTAATCTTTTTAGAAGACTTTACAGAATTGTCAAAATAAATATTCTAAATTTAAAACATTCCAAAATCCTGAAGTCACTCTGCTACCTTAAGTTACAGTGTGCTGATCAATTAAGAATCAAACATTTTTATATCTTTATAACTCTATTATGTTATCTTGTATTTTGCTTGCTTTTTGTATATTTATTTGCATGTTTGTAGCAGCAAGCACCCCAACATCCCCAGGGTGGCTGCCAACACAGGTTCTTAGATCTGCTTTTTAAAGGAATGTAAGTCAAAATGGGTTAACAAGCTTGCTTTAATCAATCAAACTTGTATCGTTTACCTAGTTAAGGGGGAAAAGGTCAGCACCCCGAACTTCAAAGTACACAGACAGAACTTACAAGACAGAGAAACCAACAGATCAATCAGACAGGCTTCCAAACTGCCCAACCATTACATCAATACCAAATCACAGTTACCAGAGAGGGAAGCATCAACATCTGGGTTTTCAAAGCCAGGGGGCTCTCAATGGCTGCCCAGAGTCTCATCTGGCCAAATCACACAACATTTCTCAAAGTGAGCCCCAAAGCAAAGCCTCCCATCAGGGCTTATATAGCCTTCTCCTGGCTCAGAGAATGTAACAACCTTCTTGACCCACTGCCCAATCACAAAGTATCAAGGTGTGGGTGTTCCCAAAAAACAAGCTTCCCACCACAGGCTCCAGGTGCACTTAATGTAGGGGCAGGGAAGATCTTTAAATTTGCATTTCCATTACAATGTTGTCTCCTCAATTAGATTATAAACTCCTGGAGGGCAAGGGCACTATTATGCCTTTTTTTGTATTCACAACACTTAGCACAGTGACAGGTACATAGTAGAAGATTAAGAAATATTTATTGACTATATCAGGAGTATGAATGTCTCTATATCCCATCTCTTATCCTGTGGTGGCCACAAAGAAATGATAATTCCTGAATTTGGCATCTCTAGTGACCATCTAGAACCATAAAATCAACCCCAATTGACTCCAGAGGAGATATTTCGAATGATTCTCTTTGAGTTAATTGACTTTGCAAGTAATGCTTTCATAGTTTGCTAATATGCCACTACTGTACAATCCTCTCTTTACTGTAAAGCTTGTCTGGTATAGGCCCTCTGAACTCAGATACAATGGCAAAAACACATCTTGGTCCTTCCCTGGTTACCAAAGTCTAACTCTACATTGAATAAAAGAATGAAGAATAGGTGCATAAGTGCAACATCTAGGCTACATTCTGATTTTCTTTGTAAATTCTTAGCTAAAAATCTGTATGAGGATATTTGGGCAAGTCTTTAGACCCTATGAATAATTCAGCAGGACTGGCTTCTGCTGTTGAACACAATGACACATTGATTGATGAGAAACCAAGAAGTCTTACTAATCAATCTCATCCAACATTTCACTTCAAGGCATCCTTAGTGGCCTGTTCCATCCTTTCTGTTGACCATTTGCTTTATGGTGATGAAACAAGATGCTGACAGCTCTGATAATGTTCCTATCTGCAAACTTCTCAAGTCAACTCATTAAAATGTAGACCCAACATGGTAAACACCATGGCAAACAATATGTCCCACATAAATGGCACAATGTTAAACTTAACATTTTGAGAGGGTACCATGAAAAAGTTTTTCCCTAAAAAATCAATCTGAAAGTGTTCAAGGCTATGTGGTCACTGTTGATGAAAAAAATATAATTGCCTTTGGTAGGATTATGATGAGCAGAGGCAGATAGGTGGCACAGGGTATAGAGAATGGGAGTTCTCCCTAGAGTCAGGGAGAATTTAGTTCAAATAGGGCTTCATATACTTAATAGTTTCAGGTCTGCAATTATCGCTTTGTAATCCCTTCACAAAGCACTTAAACTCTATCTCAGTATTCTCAAATGCAAAATGGGGCAATAATAATAGCACCTTCCTTCCAGGGTTGTTGTGTAGTTCAAATTAGATGATATTTGTAAAATACTTAGTACAATTCCTGGCATACACTAGGCACTTAATAAATTCTTGTTTCCTTCCTTCAGGTAGACAGAGGAAAAATAATTCCCTTTATTGCTTGCAAAGCAAGTGTATCACCTGGACTTTACTTGGAGACTTTGAATGAAGGAGAACCCCTGATCTTCCAAATTAGCCTCCAGCAGAACAGCTCAAATTATTAAATGTGTTGCTTTGTGATTTTCTCTCATTGATCCTACTCTTTGGAGCTAAACAGAGAAAGTCTAATCCCACTTCCAGGTAACAGATGATGAAATATTTAAAGAGAGCTATCATGTACTTTTTAAGTCTTTTCTTTCCACACTAAACAACTTGACCTCCTTCAGCTGATTCTAATACACCCTGAAGTCAAGACCCTTCCTGGTTACTTTCATGTGAACACTCTCTAGTTTTTGAATATCCTTACAAATGCAATGTTCTATCCCTTTTGGCAAACAGGCAAGTAGTAAGGAGCAAGGACAGAAGAAATGTGAGACTTGGAATAACTGATTTGCAAAGTCAGAAAAGCAGCAGGTACAATGGACTTGCCAGCAGGTTATAGGCTGCCTTGGTGCCTCATTTCCTAGTCCCTTAGATTTATGAGAATGCAATGAACTGAATCATCCTTTGTGTGTTGTCTCTCCCAGTTGGTATTTGAGATCTTTGCCAGTATGGACCTTCCCAACCTCCCTACCCCGCCACACTTTTCTTTTTGTATACCGGGAGCTTAGCACAGTGCTTAGCATACAGTAAGTGCTTGATATATTCTTTTTCATTCCATAGGATTGCCAATATCTTCCTCTGAAATTATCTTGTATTTCACTACTTTATCTTCATTCTATGTAAGCTTATATACGTTTTTATTGTCTCTCCCACGAGAATCAAGGGACAGCTAGGTAATACAGTGAATAGAGAGCTGGATCTGGAGTTAGGAAGACTTGAATTCAAAATCTGACCTTAGACACTTAGCAGCTATATGACCCTGGCAAGTCATTGAAACCTGTTTAACTTAGTTTCTTTATCTGTAAAAATAAGCTGGGGAAGGACATGGCAAGTCACTCCAGTATCTTTACTAAGAAAACTGTAAATGGGGTCATGAAGAGTCAGACATGACTGAAACAACTGAAAAACATTAGAATCTAAGTCTCTTGTGAGTAGAGATTGTTTAAATTTATCATATTTTTATTAACACTATCTACTCAGCCTGTCCAAAAATGAGCTCACTTCCATCCAAAACCCTCCTCTCTTGCTAAGATTTTCCTGTCACTGTTGAGGATACTGTCACCCTCCCAATCACTGGAGTTCACAGGCTAGGTGTCTTCCTTAACGCCTCACATTCTCTCTCTTTTATCCCTCATATCCAATCTATTGCCAAGTCCTTTTGACTATATCTTTATAGCATCTCATACAGAAACTTCTTTCTCTCCCCTGACACTCCCATCACTTTGGTATAGACCCTCATCTCTTCACAACTAGACTATTGCAATAGCATACTGATTAGTCTCCCTCTCTCAAATCTTTCCCCTGGAAGTTCATCCTCATTTCAACTATCACAATAATCATCCTAAAGCACAGGGTCTAACCATGTTAGCCACATTAAACTCCAGTGGCTCCCTATTAGCTCCAGGATCAAATATAATCTTTTTTTTTTTAACTTTTCAAAGCCCTTCACAATCCAGCACGTTAATAACTTTTCAATCTTCTTACAACTTAATTCTTCTATGTATTATATGATACAGTGACACTATCCTCATTATTATTCATTATACAAAACCCTTTATCTCCCAACTCCTGACATTTTTATGGACTATGCCACAAGCCTGGAATTATCTTCTTCATCACCTCTACCTCCCGACTTCTTTTGGCTTTATTCAGGTTTAAACTAAAATTGCATCTTTTGGGGCGGCTAGGTGGCGCAGTGAATAGAGCGCCGGCCCTGGAATCAGAAGACCTGAGTTCGGAGCCGGCCTCCGACACTTAATCCATACAAACAAAAACCTAGCCGTGTAACCTTGGGCAAGTTACTTAACCCCAATTGCCCTAAAGGGGTGGCTAGATGGTGCAGTGAGTAAGAGCTCTGGCCTCGGAGTTTGGATGACCCGAGATCAGATCCGGCCTCAGAAAATGAGCACCCACGCATAAATAATGACTAGCCGTGTAACCTTGAGCAAGTTACTTAACCCCAATTGCTTTAAAAAAAAAAATTGCATCTTTTTTTTTAAAACAATGTATACTATTTATTATATAGGTTTTCTTAAAATGGAAATGTTTTGTTTTATATTGAAGCCTCTCATGATCTACTGTGTACATAGTAATGCTTTTCCCTCATTTTTAATTTAAATTTAAAATTAAAAAATGTACCTCCCTTCCTCCCACCCACCCTCAAAAAAGAAGGCTGCTCAGACATCCAGGGCTTCCAAATCCCACTGAGGCTTCAGTCCAATGAGAAGATGACCCTATAGCCTGGGCTGCCTCTGTGCAGGGTTGTAACTGCAGCTCCTAGTGTATCCACACCTGCTGCTTCATCAACTTGCCTGTTGCCACAGTACTTTGAGGTAGCTAAAACTGGCAAAATGGTATGGGTGATGTCTTTTAACTCACACATAAATTGGCTTAAAGTGAGGCAGAGTTGTGCAAAGTCATAGGCATCACTCTACCTTCCAGAGTCATTGGCACCAGTGGCAAGACAGAAGTCAACAAACATAACTAGCTCAAGATGCAGTGGATGACCTTAGTTCTTTGATGTCTAACCAAGTTCTAAGTGCCCCAGCACCTGCTTCAGCTGTCTTCATGGCCATTGCAACAAATTGCTTTCATCTACCCATCCCACCAGGAAAAGTCTTCACATGTTTAGGGTAGACACCACCAGCCCCAAATCATCAATGGGTTCAGACTCTTTGGTTACCCTCAACCTGGTTTAGCCTATCTTCCTAAAAGGTTTGCCTGGGTATGGCCACTGCAAATAATACAGTTCTTGGAGCCACAGGTGAGAACTGGGTGATTCAGGTGGACACCAAAGGTGGAAAGCAACCCTGAAAAGGGTTTGGCAGCCCTCACACCAGAGGTACTAGTCTTCCTTAACACTGTATACCACTCATAGAAGAGTATAAGGCAATCCAAGAAGGAGCACCAGAAGGCTTCATTGCTTGACCAATGGATTCTGAAGGAAGTTTCATCCAACTGAAACAACTTAATATGTCTTCAATGCATATCTTTGTTGAATATGCCTCTACTTAGCTACTGATAAGTAAATATCCTTTTGTTAACTATTTAACGACCTATGAGACTTTCATTTTGTTTCAGTGTCTAACCTGCACTTCTAGGGACTGGTCTTAATTAGGCCAAGCCCAGAACACCCTTAGGAGCAAGCTGGTAAATGTTTAACAGACAACAATCTGAGGGGAAAAGTATCCATGACACACAAGTTGAATCTGTATTATTAACATTTTCTCCATCACTTTTTTTTTTCGGGATTCCAATTATATTAAATTTATTTATTTATTTTTTACTTTTCAACATTCATTTCCACAAGATTTTGAGTTACAAATTTTCTCTTTATTTCTCCCCTCCCTGCTACCCCAAGATAGCAAGCATACTGAGTACCCCTTCCACCAATATGTTCTCTCTTATGTCCTCCCCATTACCCCCCTTAATTTCTGTTAGGGCAAGATGAATTTCTATACCCCATTGTCTGTATATCTTATTTTCCAGTTGCATGTAAAAACAATTTTTAACATTTCTTTTTAAAACTTTGATTTCCAGATTCTTTGCCTTCTTCCCTCCTCATCTACCTCCACTGGGAAGATAAGCAGTTCAACATAGGTTGTACATGTGTAGTTATACAAAACATTTCCATAATAGTTATATTGTGAAAGACTATATTTCCCTCCATCCTATCCTGCCCCCCATTTATTCTGTTTTCTCCTTTGACCCTGTCTTTTTTCAAAAGTGTTTTCTTCTAACTACCTTCTCCCCCAATCTGCCCTCCCTTCTATCATCTCCCCTCTTATCCCCTTCCCCCCACTTTCTTCTAGGGAAAAATACCCAATTGAGTGTGTATGTTATTCCCTCTTTGAGCCAAACTCAATGAGAGTAAGGTTGACTCATTACCTTTCAGCTTTCTACTTTTCCCTTCCACTGTAACAGTTTTCCCTTGCATCTTTTATGTGAGATAATTTACCCTATTCTATCTCTCCATTTCTCCTTCTTCCAATATATTTCTCTCTAACCTCTTAATTTTATTTTTTAGAATCATCACTTCATATTTAACTAATCCTGTGCCCTCTAATGTATAAACATACACTATATATATATATATGTATATGTATATATATGTGTGTGTGTGTGTGTATGTATGTGTGTGTATGTATATACATATGCATTTATATTTCCTTCAATTATCCTCATACTGAGAAAAGTCTCATGAGTTACGCTGATCAATTTTCCATGTAGGAATGTAAATAGTTCAACTTTAGTAAGCTCCTTATGATTTCTTTTTCCTGTTTACCTTCTCATACTTCTCTTGCTTCTTGTATTTGAAAGTCAAATTTTCTTTGCAGCTCTGGTCTTTTCATCAAGAATGCTTGATGAAAATGTTTGAAAATGCTTGAAAATCCTCTATTTCATTGAATATCCATGTTTTTCCCTGAACTATTACAATCAGTTTTGACAGGTAGGGGATTTTTGGTTTTAATTCAAACTCCTTTGACCTCTGGAATATCATATTCCAGGCACTTCAATCCCTTAATGTGCTAGATCTTGTGTTATCCTGATTGTGTTTCCACACTGCTCAAATTGTTTCTTCCTGACTGCTTGTAATATTTTCTCCTTGACCTGGAAACTCTGGGATTTGGGCTATAGTATTCCTAGGAGTTTTCTTTTGGGGATCTTTTTCAAGAGGTGATTGATGAATTCTTTCAGTTTCTATTTTTCCCTCTGGTTCTAGAATATCAGGGCAATTTTCCTTAAGAATTTCTTCAAAGATGATGTCCAGGCTCTTTTTTGATTATGGCTTTCAGGTAGTCCTTATAATTTTTAAATTATCTCTCCTGGATCTATTTTCCAGTGTTTTTTTTTTTATATGAGACATTTCACATTGCCTTCTGTTTTTTTGTTTTGTTTTGTTTTGTTTTGTTTTGTTTTCATTTGTTTGGATTTGTTTTATAGTATCTTAATTTCTCTCCATTTGTTCTGATCTAATTTCGAAGAAATTATTCTCTTCAGTGAGATTTTGATATTCTTTTTCCATCTAACCAATTCTGCTTTTTAAGGCATTCTTCTCATCATTGGCCTTTTGGACCTCTTTTGCCATTTGGGTTAGTCTGTTTTCTAAGGTTTTGTTTTCTTCAGTCAGGCTGTTGATTCATTTTTTATGATTTTCTTACATCATTTTCATTTCTCAATTTTTCTTCCACTTCTCTTACTTGATTTTCAAAATGCTTCTTGAGCTCCTCCATGGCCTGTGATCAGTCCATTTTTTTTTTTCTTGGAGGATTTTGATGCAGGAATTTTGACTTTGTTGTCTTCTTCTGGTTCTATGTTTTGATCCTCTTTGTCCCCAGAAAAGGATTCTATAGTCTGATCATGTTTCCTTTGTTTGCTCATCTTGCCTGTCAGTTACTTGACTTTTGAATTCTTTGCTATGGTAGAAATCTGCTTCCAGAGTGAAGAGAGCTGTGTCCCAAATATTTTGGGTTTTGTGCAGCTCTTTTCAGAGTTTTTTCTAGGTAACTGACTCAGAATTGTGAGAAAGACTTATTTTCTATAGCCTCAACAAGCTCTGCCACACCAACACTCCTCATCCCAAGATCACCACCCAAGACTGTGACCCAGATTCAAGCAGGGCAAAGCAAGAGAATCCTGCCTCAGTGCCAGCAAAAAGATTCCTGCAAATACCCTCTGGACAATTACTCTGTCCCCCTACTATCTGTAGGCCTGGAGCCAGAATTAGCAGCAGCAGCAGCAGTTGCAAACACAGTCACCTCTACCACCCCAGAGGTAGGGGCTGGACACTTCTCTCATCCAGGATCAACAGGGCTGCCCAATAACCTTTTACTTTCTCTTTGGCATTTATGGGTTGAAAAGTCTCAAAACAGCCACAGCTACCAGTGATTCACTCTCCTGAAGTCTGCTCCAGCAGGTCAGGGCTGCAGGTCTGGGCTGCCCTGCATCTGGGTTAGTGTGACTCAAGCGGGACTGCTCTCTGCTCCCAGTTTGGTGTGAAAAACCCTTCCTGTTGGCCTGCCAGGCAGCCTTTAGTATGATATTTTTTTTCTCTCTGTCATTTTGTGGCTTCTGTAGCACTAAAATTTGTTTAGAGTCCTATTTTACGGGTATTGGAGGTGGTTGGAGTGGGAGCTCAAGCAAGTTCCTGCATTTACTCCATCATCTTGGCTCAACAACTCAAAATCTCATATTTATAAGATTTTCCCATTCCCATTAATTCTACTGTCTTCCCTCTGTGATTATATTCAATTGATCATGCATGATCTTGATTATATCTAGTTTTTGCATATTGCCTTCTCCATTTTATTGTGAACTCCCTAGAGTAGAAATTGATTTTTGCCTTTCTATCCATACAACTTAGCACAGTGCCTGGCACATAGTAGCTGATTAATAAATACTTTTTGATTGACTGATTTGTAGATAAAAAAACAATAAAAAATGGAAGATACTTAATTTTGTCTTGTTTTCAATGGGAAATTATGAACTACAAAGCTGTTTATTGATTATTGGGGCAAATGGTCATAGCCAGAAGACATGAAAATTTGACAAACGTAATGGGTGGTCACCATAAGTTAGAGCTATATTTCTCCTTGAAAAAATTCAGACCTGAACAAGGAAGATTTTTTTCAAAGAGAAAAGACAAGACAGTATCTCTCTGTACTGTCACTTACTGTCTCTGGGCAGTAAAGAAAACCTCAAAGTACAGTTCAGCAAACAAATGAAAAAGGTTCTGCCAATTATAAGCTGAGTCTCTGCCTTTTCTGAGGGACTATATACTACATCTCAACTGAATGCTATGGCTAAACCTAAAAGAAGTGGATACTGTACCTGCACTGAAGAAAAAAACCCAGGAGAATGGAGAACCAGCCAAGTCAACTAGCCACCTAATGAAGGAAGTACAGCATATTGACCCACCCAACTGAGACACCATACTCTAAGGTAAGTTAGACAAGCTCAGCAGCAGAATGGCTCAGCCTAGCAGAAGAGCCAATAGTTTATCCCTTGTGCCACATCCAATCTTTAATGACAATATAAGAGAGAAAATTCATCAAAGCCCTACAATTGTACAGAAAGAAGGGACATCAGAACCCAGTAGTTCCAGAATTGTGAGTTATCTTTCCATACACATTCCATATGCAAATGCTTCACTATCTATATACTTATATATTTTAAGTTCATCCCCAATCTCCTCCTGTATATGCTCTATCTATTATAAGAGAAGTTTCCATAGATTTATGGGAGGAATGTCTTGTAATATTTTTTCTTGGTTGGCCATTTGAATAAATGTATTTTTTTAAACTTAATTGATCTTTCTACTTCCTGAATGTCTTCCCCTGCCCAATATATTCTATTTCATTAAATATTTTTTCAATTATATGTAGAAAACATTTGACATTTTAAAAAACTTTTGAGTCTTAAATCCTTTCCCTCCTTCTGCCCCTTTTCCCATCCTTGAGAAGGAAAGTAATTTGATATGGATTATACACATGAAGTTATGGAAAACATTTCCATATTAGCCATGTTGCAAAAGAAAATACAGATAAAAAATGAAAAAATAAAGTAAAAAATATGCTTCCATCTGTATTCAGACTCTATAAATTCTTTCTCTGGAGGTGAATAGCATTTTTCATCATAAACCCTTGGGAATTATCTTAGATCATTGTAGTGATTAAAAAATAGCTGTCATTCACAGTTAATCATTACAAAATATTGCTTTTACAATATATAATGGTCTCGATTCTGCTAATTTCACTTTCCATCAGTTCATATAAGTCTTCCTTGAAATCATCTTGCTTGTCATTTCTTAATAGCACAATAGTATTCCATCACAATCATACACCACAACTTGTTCAGCTATTCCTCAATTGATAAGCATTCCTTCAAATTCCAATTCTTTGCCATTATGAAAGCAGCTGCTCTAAATCTTTTTGAACATATAGGTCATTTTCCTTTTTTTAAAATCCCTTTGGGGTACAGTAGTATGAATGTTAATATAATCTATGCCAGTAGGGGCTCAGGAATGTCAGTATTAGAAGTTTATTGCCCATAAAAGTTACCCTATAATCAGAAGTAGCAAAAATGACATGCATTTTAACCCCTGAATTTTATTTTTTTTTAGATATGAAGACAAACTTTATCATAAATAATAAGCAAAATAGTTCAGTGTTGCATAAAATGATTGTGGGTACTTCAGAAGAGACACATAACAGGTTTGCAATCAGTATAGATTTTTTAGGCACATAATCAGTCAATGAGCATTTATTGATCCCTCCATAAGTGCAGCACTTTACTAAGTATTAGGGATACAAAGGAGGGCAAAAACATGATCCCTGACCTGAAGAAGCTAATATTCTTATAGAGGAGACAATACATAAGCATCTGTGTGTATACAAGATATAGATATACAAACATGTATATATACATATACTATATTAAAATATATATTATATATACATATATATTATATTATATATGTTATATTATATTATATATATATTATATATTATATAATATATATATATTATATATATATATACACAATGTGTATATCTACAAATATATAAAATATATGTAGTGTGTGTATATATATATGAAATGGGAGGTGATGCTGGAAAAAAGGCATTGGTAGTGGGGAAGATGGGGGATGGTAATAGTAAGGAAAGACCTCTTGCAGAAGATAGAAGCTGAGCTGAATTTTGAAGGAAGGCAGCAAAATTAGAAAGCATCAGGCAGATCCAATGAAAAGGCACAGAGTTGAGAGATAGAATGTCTTCAGTGAATAACAACAATAACAAAAAAGAATGCTACTGTATTGGAGACTGGAGGGGGTAAAGCATAAGAAGTCTGGAAAGGTAGGAAGGGACCAAATTGAAAAGGGATTTAAAAGCCAAATAGGATTGCATATTTGATGTAGGCAGTAATAGAGAGACACTAGAGTTTATTGAGCACAGGGGTGGCATGGTCAGACATGCTTTTTACATATATAACTTTGACACTTCAGTGGAGGATGTACAAATGTGGGAAGAGACTGCAGGCTGGAAAACTTGTTGTAATAGTACAAGCTTGAGATGATCAGGGCCTGTACTAAGGTGACAATTATAAATGTGGAAGGAAGAGACAGCACTGAAGCAGTGCTTTATAGGAAGAAATGACTAGACAGCAACAGACTGGATGTGAAAAGTGAGTACAACAGAGGTGTTGAAGATGACACTGATGTTGTAAGCCCAAGTGACTGAGAGAAAGGTGATATCTTCAATGGTAATAAGGAAGTTTGGAAGTGGGGAAAGTTGGGAGTGGTTAGGAAGATAATGAGTTCTAGAAAACCAGTTAAAAATCAACAACCAAATAGAATTAACAAGCATTATTAAGCACTTTTTTTGTGTGTAGGGCATTGTGCTAGTTGCTGAAGAGATTTAAAATTTAGAAAAGTCCCTATCCTATGACTCAGATACAAATACAAATAGCTTATTAGAGTTCATTAGCATTAACAAAGCATTATGTTAAACACAAGTGGGAAGGTCATTTTCTAGTGAGAAAATCTGGGAATGCTTCCTGGTCAAGATGATATTTTAGCTAATTTTTAAAAAAATACAGGAATTCATCAGGGCTAGATAAGGACAGGGGGCAATTCAAAGATGGAGAAACAGCAAACGCAAAGGGCAGGAGGCATGACAACATTCGATGATTTCCTAATGAGTTGTGGAACTTCATGGCTCCTATGATGACAGCAAGATTTCTTTATCAATCTGGGCATCATTTCATTCTGTAGGTGACATTCTTCTTAAAGTGTAAGCAAGTAGTGCCTCAGTACCACCTGGCATTTTCTAACTAGGCACAGCTGTAGCACTGGAAGATTAAGCATCAGCAGTTTAAAAAAATAGCAGAGCTTTATGTTCATAGTAATGTACTAACAGAGACTCAGAAGTCAATAACTATTTGACATTCTAGAAAGTGTCCCCATAATTCCAGCAAGTTCAAAGCTACAGAACAAATTTTATTGGTAGGCACTGAAGTGGTTAGAAAGACTTTAAGTCATTTCTTTGTTTTTTTGGAGTAGGTTGGGTCACAAAATGGAAGAATTGTTGGTCTGGAGATAGGAAACTTGGCTTCAAATTCCTCCTCTTATCTAGCTGTGTGACTACGGGCAAGTCAATGGTCCTCTTAGAACCTGAATTTCCTAATCTTTAAAATGGGGATAATAATATCTATACTACCTAGCTCAAACGGTAGCTGTATGCAAAATGCTTAACAAACCCAGAAGACATGTATATCTTGTTGGATTTGCACTATAATTTTGGTCTGTTTTGATCTTTTTTTTTTAATGCTACCTCTTGTCATCTAATGTGTTAATATCCCACCCAGCTTCATGTCATATGAAAATTTAACTATTTCATGTTACCAGATTTAGATATTGGATGATTATCAGGGGCTTCAAGAACTTTGTATCAACATTTCCAGGCCAATGAGTATTTATATTTCTCATCAAACTGGGTCACTTATTTCTTTATTTTTTTGTCTTTTTGGAGGGAGGAAGGCAGGATAATTGGGATTAACTGACTTGCCCAAGGTCACACAGCTAGTAAGTATTACGTGTCTGAGGCTGGGTTTGAACTCAGGTCCTCCTGACTCCAGGGCCACTGCTCTATTCACTGCACCAACTAGCAGCCTCTTTACTTATTTCTTGTTATTGTTGTCCAGTCTTTTAGTTATATCCAACTCTTTATGACCCTGTGGACCATACTGACCATAGGGTTTTCTTGGCAAAAATACAAGAGTGGTTTGCCATTTTCTTTGCCAGTGGATTAAGGCAAATAGAGGTTAAGTGACTTTGCTACCACACAACTAGTATGTGTCTGAGATGTGATTTTAATTCAGATCTTCCTGACTCTAGCCTCAGCACTCCTTCTACAGAGCCACCTAGCTGCTTTCTAGGCAAACAGAAGTTAAATGACTTTTCTAATATCACACTGCTAGTAAGTGTCTGACACTGGATTTGAATTCAAGTCTTTCTGACTCTGGGCCCAGCACTCTATTCACTGAGCCACCTAGCTGCCTGATCTCTTTCTAGCAGGGGAATAGCAACTCTGTACTGGATCTCCAGGTGCTTAGTGTACTCTCATCAAAAGCTCAAGGTTTGTTGGGTTGCCTGAAGTCCCACCTACAAATGGCAAACCTGTGTTCCAAGGCAGATAACTATTGCATATCTGTAACATTTTTCAGTATGAACAAACAAAAACAAATTACATGTGATATAACTACATGTAACCTACAGTGGGAATCAGCCCGGTCCTCAAGAGCATAATGGTTGGTTACAGGTAGCTTCAGACATTGGCAAGTGCTGACTCCATTCATATTACAGAGGTGAGCTAAAACAGCATAAAACTCTTGGTTAGCCCATTCCATTTTTGTTTTAGAATAGATCAGTAATTTCACTGTGGCATGTTTTATTGGTGTAGGGAACTCCTACTGAGGAAATTTCCTCTTCCAAAACAGATCAACACCTGCTCTGAAATTTATGGACTTACAAAAGACTTGCCTAGGGAGGACTACATAGCCAATATGTGTTAAAGGTAGGACAAGAGCCTAGGTCTTCCTAACTTTGAAGCCATGAAAAGTTGGTTTTAGGTAGTCACACAGTTTCTGGGTTAAATTTCTTTGCAGAAACAAATGACTACCCATGGTGATGACCACCCACAATGCATTAGTCAGTGTGAAAAAAACGGCACAGAGAAGCTAACCTCCTGCTGAGGACAGCCCAGCAGCCCTGCAGGGGGCGGCCAGCGCAGTGCTCTGAGAGCAGGCAGCCCAGCACGCTGGGAACCAACAGCGCAGCCCGCAGAGCCAAGCCCAGGTCCGAGGTTTTAGCCCCAGGGCGGCCAGGCCTTCAGCCGGCTGGTGGAACCCCAGAACACCAGCAATTGTGGCGATTCCAGAATTATCAGCACAGATATGCCTAGGACAAAGTGAGAGGTTAGTGCCCTATGGACTTTGGGGCCAGTATTTGGGGAACACGTGGCTTCCTCCCCTGGGGGCAAAAAGCTGCTGAAGAAACAGCTGCACAGAAGCCATTTTGCAGCATCAGCAGTGGCTCTAGCTCCTGGTCTGTGAACTGTAGGAAGATCCAGCACTCAGTCTGGGGGTTAATCACTCTTGCTTTAAACTGTCTGGATCTGGATTGTGGTCTGGGGGGGAAGGTTGGGGTGGGTATCCAACTTGCCAGAGTGGGTGGAGGCTTTACAGAGGCCACCCAACTGGCGGAAGTTGTGAAGACCCCACGTTTGGGCGGAAGCTCCCCTGTCTGCTGGCAGAGTCCTACTGTGGCAACAAGCCCAAAAATCAAGTAATTAAGTGGCAATATGCCTAGGCAAATGAAACAAAACAAACAGAAAAGTTCAACATTGGACTCCTATTTTAGGGGCAAAGAGGCTCAAAGCATGGAGGAGGACTGTGAGGTCAGAACTCCTGCACCAAAAGCCCCAAATGAAAATACAAGCTGGCTACAGGCCATAGAGGACCTTAAGAAGCAGATAAGAGAAGTGGGAGAAATTTTGGAAAGAGAAATGAAAAAGATGCAAGAAGACTATGAAATGACAGTCAACAGCCTGACTGAGGAAAACAACACCTTAAAAAATAGACTAACTCAAATGGCAAAAGAGGCTCAGAAAGGCAATGAGGAGAAGAATGCCTTAAAAAGTCAAATTTGCCACATGGAAAAAGAATCTCAAAAGCTCACTGAGGAGATTCATTCCTTCAGAGTTAGACTGGAGCAAATGGAAGCTAGTGACTTTATGAGAAATCAAGATGCTGTTAAACAGATCAAAACAAATGAAAGAATAGAAGGCAATGTGAAATATCTCATGGGAAAAACCACTGACCTGGAAAATAGATCCAGGAGAGACAATTTAAAAAATTATTGGACTACCTGAAAGCCATGATCAAAGAAAGAACCTAGAAATCACCCTTAAAGAAATTCTCAAGGAAAATTGCCCTGATGTTTTAGACCCAGAGGGCAAAATAGAGGTTGAAAGAATCCACAGATCACCTCCTGAAAAAGATCCCAAAAAGAAAACTCCCAGGAATATTATAGCCAGGTTCCAGAATCCCCAGATCAAGGAGAAAAATACTACAAGCAGCCAGGAAGAAACAATTTCAATATTGTGGAAACAATCAGAATAGCCCAGGACCTGGCAGCTTCTACACTGAGGGATCGAAGGGCATGGAATATGATATTCCAGAGGGCAAAAGAACTGGGAATGAACCCAAGGGTCACCTACCCAGCAAAACTGAGTATCTTGTTTCAGGGGAAAATATGGTCAGTGGAATAGAGGACTTTCAAGCATTCTTGATGAAAAAACCAAAGTTGAATAGAAAATTTGACATTCAGACACAAGAAGCAAGAGATGCTTGAAAAGGTAATCAAGGAAAAGAAATCAAAAGGAACTTATCAAAGTTGGACTATTTACAGTCCTACATGGAAAACAATAACTGTGTTTGATGAAACCTTTCTCATTATGAAAATAACTGAAGAAGGGTACATGGCATATGTTCACAGGTATACATGGATAAAGGGCACAGGTTGAATTTGATGGGAAGGGATGATTATTATTTTTTTTTTGGAGGGCAATTGGGGTTGGGTGACTTGCCCAGGTTCACGTGGCTGGGTTTTTGTTTGTGTGTTGGGTGTCTGGGGCCAGATCTGAGCTCAGGTCCTTCTGGCTCTGGGGCTGGCTCTCTGCTTGCTGCGCCACCTAGCCGCCCCAAGGAAGGGATGATTCTTAAGGGGTGAAGTCAAGAGGTGAGAGAGGAAAGTGGCAAGAGGAGATGGAGAGAGACAGGGTAGGGCAAACTATCTCATGTAGAAGAGGCAAGGGGAAGTAGTTGCAGGGGAGGGGAAGAACAGGAAGGCAAAAAGGCAATAGCATATTCTCATTGAAGTTGGCTCAAGGAGAGAATCACATACATACTAAATGGAATATCTT
>WOXC01006377.1:0-54607 GCA_011680675.1 Gymnobelideus leadbeateri
GGTAAAATAGAAGTCGAAAGAATCCACCAATTGCCTCCTAAAAAAATATCCCAAAAAGAAAACTCCTAGGAATATTATAGTCAAACTCCAGAGTTCTGAGGTCAAGGAGAAAATATTACAAGCAGTCAAGAAGAAACAATTTGAGTATTGTGAAAACACAATCAGATCTAGCAGTTTCTACATTAAGGGATCAAAGGACTTGGAATATGATATTCTGTAGGTCAAAGGAGCTAGGATTAAAACCAAGAATCATGTACCCAGCAAAACTGAGTATAATACTACAGGGGAAAATAGGGATATTCACTGAAATAGAGGACTTTCAAGCATTCTTGATGAAAAAACCAGAGCTGAACAGAAAATTTGACTTTCAAACACAAGAAGCAAGAGAAGCATGAGAAGGTATATAGGAAAAAGAAATCATAAGGAACTTATTAAACTTGAACTATTTACATTCCTACATGGAAAAATGATCATTTTCATTGTGTGAAATAACTTTTCCTAACTCTTTTTCCTTACTCTTCTCCAGCCCACTGGGCCTTTCTTTCTTTCCCTTGCCATTCTTTTAACATAACAGACTTACTCCTAGATCATCTGTCTAATGGTGGAAGCAGCTGAAATTTAAAGCTTTGCCCATAAAAACTGAACACCAGAGGGAAAAAATGCAAATACAGAGATTTGGGTACAAACATACATTTCACAAAACAGGGAAACAGAAGAGAAAGGAGGAAAAGCAGAAGGGGGAAATGATTTGGGAGGGATTAGTCTTGACCACAACAGAATAAAGGATGCAGAAAAATATCCCTTTCTACAAAGGTGAAGAATTAGAGACCGAGGGGGTGCTCATCAACTTGGGAATGGCTAAACAAATGATGATACATCAATTTGCTGGAAATACAACTGTGCTGTGAGAAAATATAAAGGAGGTGGTTTCTCTCCAGTGTGGATTCTCTTATGTGTCAGAGAAACCTGGGAAGATTCTATGAACAGAATCAAAGTGAAGAGAACCAGATAAAAAAAATTATACAATGACAATGATGTTATAAAGAAAAAGAACTCAGAAAAACTGAGGGACTCTGATGGATAAAATGAGCAACCACTATACCAGAGTACAAATGATGAAATATGCTATGTATCTCCTGATAGACATAAAAAGTCATAATGTGGAATGAGACTCCCCCCTTTTTTTACATGGACTATCTACTAATTTTAGAATTTTCCTAATTTTAAGTGATTTGCATTAGTGATTACAGATGTGGAACATAATTATAATTGTTCATAGTTTATATTTCTCCCTCTGAAAAAATGCCTGTTCATATTTTTTGATATTATTCTATAGCATGCATTCTTTATATACTTGAATATAATCTTTATCTGTTCTTCACATACCTTAGAAGTGAAGCCTTCATCAGGGAAACTGTCTGCAAAAGTTTGGAATATTTTTTTTATTTTATAAAAATGGCCCTTTTACTTACTGTAAGTCTCTTCGTCCCTCATTTGGTGATGAACTCATCCCCTATCCAATACTGAAAAAATATATCTTCTTCATTGTTCTTCCAATGTATTTCAAGGAACTTTTTATATCTAAGTCATGTATCCTTCAGAGCTAACCTTGCTTTAGTGTGAAATGTTGGTCTGTACTTAGTACCTGCCAGACAGTTTTCCATTTTTCTCTTATTTTGTACTGACTGGTAAATACTTGCCCTGTAGTTGGGGTCTTTGGATTTATTGAACTCATGCACCTGATCTATTCAATTTCTCAAGCTCCAAGTTGTTGTTCCTTTCCCAGAAATACAGACCTAGAGTATTTGAAGCAGAATGTGAACCCATCTTCCTAATTCTAAACCCAGTACCCTATTTATTACATTCAGTGACTTCTTCTACCCTGTTCTGAATATAAATTTTAATGAAAAGTGACTAAATTGACTAGTCTATGAACTCTACTATGAGACTTAGAGACCAAGAAATATAAGGGTTATGGGATTTAAAGATCCTCCATGCCCCATTGGACTTGCTGACATAGTAGGAAGGGGCGGGGCAAGAGGAAAAAAAAAGCTAGAGTTCCGTTGGGGACTGTTGGGGACTGTTGGTGGCCGTGGCAGCAGCAGCAGCAGCAGCAGTAATGGCCGAGGTAGAGGTGGAGGCGCAAACCCCTTTTTGAGCCAGCCAGAATTTCTGCTAAGGACTCTTGTTGGGGACTGCCAGGGACTGGAACTTCGGGGGGGGCAGAGCTGTTGTGAGCACACTTCCTGGATGCTGAGCAGTTGCTGTGAGTGGGGAGAGAAGGACCTTTGCCTGAGGTGGCCTGTTCTGTTTTGAAGGCTTAAGAATGTGGTTGGTTACTACATTAACTACTTGTGCCAATTTCATAACTACTCTGATGGCTTTGACTTTCTGGTTTTGGGACTCAGTTATTTGGTATTTTAATAAATGTTCTGGCTTTATCCCCATATAGAGAGCCTTATATATTTTGTGATTAATAACCACATAAGCCTATTTATAATTGCCATAGGCATAGTGAATATTGCATTGTTAATACAGAAATATATATTAGCTAACTTTTTCATTGCAATTTAATACTTGCAAAATTTTTTTACAAATCTTGTCTCATTTGTTCCTCATATTAACTCTAAGGTGTATTTATTGTTCTTATCCCTATTCTATAGATGTGGAAAATCAGACAGGAAGAGGTTATGGAACTTGCCCAAGCTCACACAGCTATTAAGTATTAGTCTTGGGGTCTTGTGGTTCCAGGCACCCAAACTTTCTACTGTACCATTTCTTTATTAAAGAAATCATTGCAAAAACAAATGTCCAAGAAATACAAAAATATTTATACCATGACATTTCATGTCACCAAAAGAATAGGGGGAAAACTGAGTACTATTCAATTAGTAAATGATTAAAGAAATCATAATACATAAGTGCTAATGAATATTATTAAAGAGTAATGACAAACAGGACTACAAAGAAAAATTTATTATATTTATAGCATTTTTTGAACAGTATGAAATTTGGAATGTCTACCAAAGTCTATCCTGCAGCAATAGGCCTTCCCTCATTACTTAGATTCATAAGTTTTACTTCCAGCATAACTTTTCCAATGTATAATCATGCATGAGCTTCACATAAAAAGCTTGAGATTGATAAAAGGCATTGCATTTCTCAATCTTATTTCCCACATGAACATCCAAATGTCTAGTAATCTCCATCTTTCAGAGAAACACAGGTCCCCATTGAGCAAATTCATAAGGTTTTTCTCTAGTAGGAATCCTCTGATGTAAAGGAAGAGATGATTTCTGGTTGAATGCCTTCCCCTATTGAGACCATATAATATACCTCCCTGGGATGGATTTTCTGCTGTTAAATAAGCTCTATACTCAATTTGAAAGCCTTTCCTCATTCATTACAGTAATAAAATTTCTGTCTAATAGGAATTCTAGTAGGGGAAATAAGGGATGATTGCCCTTTGAAGGATTTACCACACTGATTACATTCCTAAGATTTCTTTCCAATGTAGCATCTCTGATACAAGAAGACAAGTTCTTTTTGGAAAGCCTATTCACATCAATTACTTTCAAAAAGTTTCCCTTGAGTGTGGATTTTCTGATATATAGAAAAAGTGGACTTTTTTGTGAAAGTCTTTCCACATTGATCACAAACATAAGTTTTCACTCCAGGATGAATTATCTGATGTATATAAAGAGCGGGCATCTGGGTGAGTCTTTACATGTTGATTGCATTCATAACCTTTCTATCTAGTGTGGATTCTCAGATGGCTAGCAAGAGTGGACCTTTTTGTGAAAGCCTTTCCACAGTGCTTACATTCATAAGGTTTCTCTCCAGTGTGAATTCTCTGATGTTCATGAAGACTGTATTTCACACTGAAAGTCTTTCCACATTGATTACATTGATAAGGTTTCTCTCCATTGTGAGTTCTCTGATGTTTAAAAAGATTGGCATTCTGTGTGAAAACTTTGCCACACAGATTACATCCATAAGGTTTCTCTCCAGTGTGGATTCGCTGATGTATCAAGAGATTGGAATTCTGTGTGAAAGCCTTTCCACATTGATTACATACATATGGTTTCTCTCCAGTGTGGATTCTCAGATGTACAGCAAGACCAGAGTTCTGTCGGAAAGCCTTTCCACACTGATTACATTTATAAGGTTTCTCTCTAGTGTGGATCCTCAAATGGTTAACAAGATGGGCCCTATATGCTAAAGCCTTTCCACACTGATTACATTCAAAAGGTTTCTCTCCAGTGTGGATTTTCTGATGTATAGCAAGAGTGGATTTTTTTGTGAAAGTCTTTCCACACTGAATACAAGCATAAGTTTTCTCTCCAGTGTGGATTCTCTGATGATAATAAAGAGTCGACCTTGTTGGGAAAGTCTTTCCACATTGATTACAATCATAAGTTTTCTCTCCACTGTGGGTTTTCTGATGAAGGTAAAGAGTAGACTTCTGTCTAAAAGTTTTTTCACATTCATTACATTTATAAGGTTTTTCTCCAGTGTGGATTCTTTGGTGAATAGCAAGACTGGATTTTGTTCTCAAAGTCTTTCCACATTGATTACATTCATAAAGTTTTTCTCCAGTATGGATTTTCTGGTGAGTCAAAAGATTGTTTTTCTGTGTGAAAGTCTTTCCACAATAGTTGCATTCATAAGGCTTCTCTCCAGTGTGGATTTTCTTATGTGTCAAAAGATTGTTGTTCTGTGTGAAAGTCTTTCCACACAGATTACATTTATATGGTTTCTCTCCACTGTGGATTCTCTGATGTATACCAAGACCAGACCTATTTGTGAAAGCCTGTCTACATAGATTACATTCATAAGGTTTTCCTGCAGTGTGAATTTTATGATGTTCATTGAGTTTTGAGTTCTGGATAAAGGTCTTCCTACTTTCATTTCCCGTATAAAGTATTGCTCCAGGATCACTTTTCTGATGTCTAATGATGTCTGAACTCAAGCTGAAGGTCATTTCCCATTGATTACCTTGATACCTTTGCATTTCAGGAGGCTTTTCAGAAGAATGCATGAAACCATTCTTTTTAGTAAAACATTTCCTATCTTCACTATTTTGAAAACAGTCATTTCCTGGGGTTATTTTCTTACATTGAATTAGGACTGAATGTTGGTGGAAACCTTTTCTATCTTTATCAAACTCACAGTGATTATTTAAATTTTTCTGTATCTTGATATCCCAGTCACAGATTTCTCTCAAATTGAAGTCACGGGGACCATCACTCACAAATCTTTGCTGGTGAGATTCTTTCACAAAAATGCTCAGCTTTAAAGGAGACTTGTTCACTTCAAATCTGGTCTCTGCATCTGAAGAAAACAAAGAAACATATATACAGAAAGACACAAATATTAAAAAATTCTCTTCCTTCCATTGGAGGAATGGTTCTTCCATTGGAAGAAATAAGCTGACTTATATTCTATCCCCCAGTAAAAAAAAAAGGGGGGGTGGGGTTTTCAAACAAATGGGCAGAATCAATCAACTGAAAATGCCATGAACGCCCATCTGCGGGATCATTTAATTTATGAAGAACTTCACAGACAACATTGGATGCTCACAACAAATCTGTGACAGAGGTGGGATTCTCATTACCCTTTACAGCTGAAGCCTTGAGCTCAGAATAGCCAAGTGACATGACCAATATCCTAGACACCAGGACTCAAATCCCAGGACTGATGGTGTTCCCTCCTAGCACTAGATGCCTTTTCTCCACTTAACTTACTTTTTTTTTTTTTTTTGCTTTTTGGAGGGCAATTGGGGTTAAGTAACTTGCCCGAGGTCACTCAGCTAGGTTTTCCACTTAACTTCCAATGCTCCATTCAAATGACTTTCATTGACTACTCTTTTTAATGTGTTGTACTCAAGAAAGCCTTCTACTTGTCTATATTGACCAGTTTTCATGCACTATTACTAGGTCATGCTTTGTAAATTTCATGTGCTAAGCTGAGAAATAGGTTTAGACTTTTCACCTGTCAAGGTTTAGTTTTCAATGATATATGTAACTTTTTTTTACATTCTACTCAGATTCATCAATGGCACACCATTTGCTGCACATATGCTAAAAACATATTATTTCATCATCTACCATATCTTGGACTATAATGTAATTTTTCTGTGGATCTTTTTTAATCTTATTTTTTTCAGTTTCCATGTCTAAGATACCATCAGAACTGCCAACCCTATTTATTTTGTATTTTCTAGAGGCCTAAGATGCTCAGCTCAGCATATGAAATTTACAAATGATGACCAAATGATAGTGCTCCAAAATAATCTGAATGAAATGAGGAGTAGTTTAAATGACTGGGACTTTCACAACACACTTGCTACTGCTCAAAGAAGCTCCAAGAATAAAAGATGCTGGGAAACACTGCTCAGGAGTGACCATTGTTTGTTGCACTGATCAGGATTGCTACAGTATAAACTATTCCACTGCTTCTGTTCACTTATCTCTGTATCTGTCAAGACAAACTTTCCAAGGTTTCTCTGGAGCTTTACCTTTTATTATTTCCTAAGGCTAATTACCTTCCATTTATTCTTTTTGTTTTTGTTTTTGCTTTTTGGAGGGCAGTTGGGGCTAAGTGACTTGCCCAAGGTCACATGCCTAGTTTTTGGGGTGTGTGTGTTAAGTGTCTGAGGTCAGATTTGAACTCAGGTCCTCCTGACTCCAGGGCTGGTGCTCCATTCACTGTGCCACCTAGCTGCCCCCGCCATTTATTCTTAAAGCATGATTTTATTCAATCATTTTACATCTCCATTTCTAGTTCTTTGCAGCAATAAAAGACAGGATATACCATTTTGGCTTGTGTCTGTGACTTTCCCTCTTCCTTTAATCCCTTTAGTTGGCTGGTCTCCTAGTGGGTATCAGTGGAGCAGAGGCATCCAGGGGAGTTGAGTCTGGGAGCAGAGTTCCAAACTCCATTGCAGGGTGACATCTCTTCATTGGAATGCTGGGTGAATCTTTGTTTCAAGGGTGATTCTTATACACAACATGTAGCTGGGTTCTGCTTCCTAATTATTCTGCTCCCCTCCCCCATTGTTATGGGCATTTTTGTCCCATGCACATTCAGTGACAACAATTAATTATGTTTTCTCTATCATGTCCTCTTTGTCCCTCCCTCAATCTTTAGAAACAAAAAATAGTTGGGAAAGGGATTGGGATCAACAGTTCTCATTTAGAATAGAAATGCCATGATCCTCCTCCTCCCTCCACCTTGTCATCCATCCATTCTAGTCGTTGAAGACTGATTGTAAAACTATTTTTAAAATCTCCTACCTTTTAAATCCACCCTACTTGAAACATCCTCTGCGGTAGGAACAGTTTCCACCTGGAGGCAGCTGAGTGGCACAGTGGAAAGGGCACTGGGCCAGGGAGCAATGAGACTTCAGTTCAATCACTGACTCAGGCATTTCCTCCCTCAGTGTTACAGACAAGGAACTAGGCAAACTGAGTTAAGTGACTTTCCCAGGGTCACATGGCTAGTAAGTGTATGATGCCGCCAGATTTGAGCTCAGGAAGATGAACCTTCTTGCCTCCTGGCCCAGAGTTCTATCTACTGTGTTGTGATGAGTGGTGCTTAGTAAATGCTTCTTGACCTGAAGAAGGTCTAGGAAAGGCCTCATGTGGGACAGCTTCAGTCCTTTTGAGTGTTTTCAGAAGGTTTCCATGCCCCAAAGTTGTAAACAACTTCTTTTATGATCATAGATTTATCACTAGAAGGGTAGTGAAATGCCGTGGGATCTGATCTAATTTCACAGATGGTAAAACTGAGGCTCAGAGGTTCAGTGACTTTCCCTGGATCATATTGCTAAAAAGCATTTAAAAAAGAATTCCAAGTCAGGTTCTTCTACCCCCAGCCCCAGTGTTTCCTTCCCTACAACACAGGTATTTTTGTTGTAATAGTCTTCATATGCTTGCTTTTGTCTCACTCACCTGGACAGGAGTTCTTTGAGCCTTTTTCATCCAGGATCCATGAGGCTTCCCTGTCCTCAAAACTTGAGAGCAAATCTTCTCTGAAAATTGGAATTCCTGGCCATGGGGAACAAGGAAGGGATGAGTATGTAGAGAAATTTAGACTTTACACCTCTTTAGGGAAAGGGAACGTATAAGCAAGAACTCCCAGGATGGTTAACATACTATTTATTGTTGGAAGCTTGGAAGTAAGGAGGAGCTCATGGAGCCAATTTGAAGCTAGAAAATTCTGCCTTTGCCTCCTTCCTAGAAAGATGGTCACATCCTATAGCTTTCATTACCTAGGAATTAGAGCCAGCTAGAAGTTCAGTGGTGAGAACCCCAGCTTCCCAGCACAAATGCAAAGACCTTTGATAAGGAAAACCAAGTAGCAGAAGGACCCTGTTGGGAGACCACCCCTTTTGTATTTCTAATAATTGATAAACACTCAAAACCCCCTGTACACTAGGGAAGTGAGGAAGACCCTCCTTTGAGATCAAATTCAGAGTTCCTAGAGAGAGCTGTGCTTACCCAGGAAGAGCAGGTTCTGGGAGTTTTCCAGCATCACCTCCTTGTACAGCTTTCTCTGAGAGTGGTCCAAGAGGCACCACTCCTCCTGGGTGAAGTCCACAGCTACATCCTTGAATGTCAGTGACTCCTAACCATCAAAATTCACAAGACTTAGAGCTGAAAGAGACTGAAGAATTCAGCCAGTCCAACCCTCATCAATGTATAGGATGTACAATGAAGCATGGAGAAGGGATTTCCTAAAGGTCACATGATTTATGAGTCTTGGACTCAATACTTAAAACCAATCACTAAAAACCCAATGGGCAAAGGAGAAAAACAATTCATCTTTGCAGTTGGAATATAGTTGACAGATAACTTCCTATGAAATTTTTCTCCTTATTGGAATCAGGGAGGACATATGTGTTCTACCAGTGAGCTATAAGAATCTGCAGAAGAGAAAGAGACGAGGTCATGTGTAATCTCTTTCTCATCAGAAGTCTCATTGTGATATGTTAAGAAAATCCTCTAAAGAGTATGTGAGAAGCAGGTAAGTAATGTGTGTTCTGGGGCTAAAGACATTACCTGTGATCACTGAAGAGAAAGCAAAGAAAAAGGAGCCATCTAGTTAATTTCCTCAAAGTCTGAAATAAACTCTTATCTACATGAAAACATGAAGAGAGAGAGAGTAATTAAATAGTGGACTGTGCTGAGTAGCATGAAATAGTTACCAGTCAAGTGAAGAAGAGTTATTTATGGTTATATTGAGGGCTTGAGGTGGTAATGGATTAAGATTGGTCTCAGCCAAAACATCTTATGCTTTTGCTTTATGAATGTTTTAACTTGTCAATGACAAATATTTATTAGTTTTCATTTTTCATTTTCCCTTAGATATAAATATAGTAAGTCTGATGGGGGAAAAGATTCTTTCATTTATTAAAAAATGCAATATTTCATTACCTGGAGTTGGATATTGATTTAATTCATGAGAAAGACATCGCCAATTCGTGAGAAATAAATAAACTAAACATGCCCCTAAAACTCTAGGACACTGGAGAGCAAGAGTCAAGATAACAAGTTAAGAAGTAGACTGATGGATGAAATAGAAGAGTGGTCAGATGTGAAAATGTCTTAACACTTGAGAGTGGTCTGTTATCTGTTTTTCCAACCTCCTACATGTTGAACACGTTTGGCCAATACATTCTTATTTGATGCTCTCTCATTTCTTTATCTGGCATTTACATGTTATGAATTATGTGTCATGAATTTCTTTTTCTGAGGTTCTGTTACACTGGAACAATTCTCAATCACGTGGATGATATTGTCTTTCCACTTTTATCATTTTGGTTTCTTCTTGAATATATGATTCATACTTTTTTGAAATCCATATTTCTTTTTTTTTCTTTTTTTGCTTTTTGGAGGGCAATTGGGATTAAGTAACTTGCCCAAGGCAACACGGCTAGGTTTTTGTTTGTGTGTGTTAAGTGTCTGAGGCTGGAACCGAACTCAAGTCCTTCTGACTCCAGGGCCAGCGCTCTACTCACTGTGCCACCTAGCTGCCCTGAAATCCATATTTCTTTTTAAAATTCCTTTATTTCTAAATTATTTCATGTCTGAATAATTAAACGATTTGTTGTTCTTTTCTCACTTTTTGAGATTCCAAAGAATTTACAAACCCTTCCTCTTCACCAGGATCTCTTGAGTCACAAGTTTTCATCGCACAGTATATATATTCATAGTGTGGGCTCTCACTAGAGGAAAGTTGATTCTCTAACTTGCAACAGAACCTATTGCAAACCTCTTCCTTCTCAAACCTCCCACATACATTCCTTTCATCACCATGGAATGAGGCCATGAACTCCAAGCTTTCATTTAAGAAAAGAGCTCAGCTTACACATTTCAGATCACACATCATGGAATCCTGTCTCCTACCCACATATACAATCAGCTGCCAAATCTTAACTTTCCTACCTCCCAAACGTCTGTTGAATCCTTACCCTTCCCTCCACTCAGACAGCAGCCATCTCATTCAGAACCTCACCACCTCTCCCCTAAATTGGAAGCCTGTGCTTTTGGATGGGCCTGACTCAAAGTGAACCCTAGAAGCTTAGAATGAGAACCTCAGATCCTTCCAGATCAATCAACAGTTAACAGCAGAGCTGCTTAGCCAGAGCTGGAAAAGGATATTCAACAAGAGCCAACATTGGAGAAGAGGAGAACTGCTTTGGCCATTAGGCTCCATCATATTAGCCAAGCATCTGGACACATCTGGAGCTCCTTGCAGCTGTGGGTCCTCAGGAGACCAGGTAAATGAAATCAACAGCCAGAGCCTTTATTCCCTGAGTCAACCCAGACTGGACAATGATGTCAATACCTGTTTAAGGGAAAACTACTCTACTTTAGGAGTTAAGATTGACAAAGTGGATGGAACCATGCTGGGCTTGGAGTAAGGAAGACTTGTGATCAGATCCAGCTTCCGATAATCACTACCAGGGTGACCCTGGGCAAGCGACTCAGTCTGTTTCCCATAGTTTCTCAACTGTAGAATAAAAATAATAAGAGCTTCTACCTCATAGGGTCATGATAAAAATTGTCTAAAAAGGGTTTTTGGGAACTGTAACTGCGATTTTTTCTATTATAATCCTCAGACATAAAGCCTTCCTCTTTCCTAGGTACAGAAGGTCTCCAGGACCTCCTTTCCCTCAAGAATTCCAGGAATAAGACTTTTTTTCCTTAATTTGGGCAAAGAAGGCCAATAGCAGCTTGACAAATTCTAACTGATAAAGAAATTGTTTGTTGTGTGTGTGGGGTCAGGTTCCAATAGATATGCTAAAGGTCTTTTAATGGTTTAAGAATCCTTGGAAACCACATTTGTGTGTATGCATGTATGGGTGTACAGTAACTGGAAATGAAAGACAGGCATGTGCATTCCCTCCTCGTGGTGTGTGTCACTGTTCTCAGTGGCTACAAAAACCACAGTGTACCTGCCTGGCTAGCTCCTGTGCTGCCTTAGCTGACAGTGGCCAGCAAGGACCCTGAACATTCTTGCAAGGGGACCAAACAAGACAATAATTATAAGACACCTGGAGTACAGAAGGCACCCTCTAACCAACTCCATTCCCCTCTGCTTACACCTGACTCCTCAGTCCACCTCCTCTCACCCACTGACACTGGCCTCCTGGCTGATACTTGGTTAAGACCCTCCATGCCCTGAGTCTGTGCCTCTCTGCAGACTGGCTTTCATGCTTGGAATGTTCTCCCTCCTCACCTCCACCTCCAGGCTTCCTTCAAGTCTCAGCTCAAATCTCACCTTCTCAAAAAGAGCTTTCCTGGTCCTGAAACTGCCGGCTCCTTCTCCCAATTCCACTGTCCCCAGCTTTTACAGACACAGCTGCTCACATGTCTCCCCCATTAGACTGTGAGCTGCTGGAGGGCAGGGGCTGATTCCTCCTTCCTTTGTATCCACTGGGGGTCTGAACAGGCCGGGCACAGAGGAGCCACTTTCTAAACCATTACTGAGCTGCCGGAAGAAATGGCAAACGGGAGGGATCCAGGGACAGCTGGGGAGACGTGTGAGACCTGAGGCCGAGAAAGGACCAGGGGGACGGAGGAGAGTCTCTGCTCTGACTCCAAGACTGCAAAGGAAGCGGCAGGAGGCGGGCGGGAAGGGCTTTTCCGTGACCTTCAGGTGGTACAAGGGACAGCTTTGAAAATAAGAAACATGGAGGGAGGGGAAGGGGTGTGTGTGTGTGTGTGTGTGTGTGTGTGTGTGTGTGTGCGCGCGCGCGCAAGGAAATGGTCTATATGTAACAGAGGTTACACGTAGGGATGAAGGGAGTTCCTTGGCCAGTCAGATGTGATGGGGAAGAACTCAAAAATCAAAACCCTGAGGGCTGCAAGTTGGGGGGAGGGGAAAGTTGTAACTAGAGATGAAAAAGAGTTAATGATACAGTTGGAAAGACGGAAGAGGGCCGGGCAGTGTTGTTATTACCGTATTCTGTTTTATATGTACGTGTGTGTGTTTTCTCTAAAGGTATCCATAGGTAAGAGGGCTCGACAGCTTCATACAGTCTGCTGCGTCCAAGGAAACGCCCCCCTCCCCGCCCCCCGCGCGGGCTGACGCCCCGCACTCACCTGCCAGGGCCGTCTCCTCGCTCCAGGGGCCATCCCTCTCCTCTTCGGGCTGAGCAGGGGGGGCCGCGTCTTTCCCTTCGCTCCAGGGCAGGGGGCTGGCCTACAAGGATTCACAGAGGGTGAGATCCCTCAGGGGTCACAAAGCCCCGGTGCTGCCCTCGGGTAGAAAGTCCAGCCCGAAGAGGAGGGCAGTGGGTGGACGCGGTGACCACTTCCCACCCTCTTATTCCTTCTCTTCTGTCCCCTCCCCCTCCCCCACCGCTCCACAGACCCCCAGGGAGGCAGGAAGGAGCTTCCCGTCCCAGATGGAGGAAACCAGTCAGTCTCCATGACTCCTAAGTCTTAGCTCTCTCTCCTCCAGAGGCTCTAGGCCAGGTCTGGAGGTCGGGCTATGGAAGCCCCTGGTACAGCCGTTATGACGCCCCAGGACAGTGGAGATGTGATGGGGAGCCGGGACGGGAAGCAGTGGCCAGAGCTGGAGGGAAGCCGGCTTCTGGTGTCCCAGGCAGACACTCACCAAGAGCTCTGACCCATAGAATGAGGCCCCCACACAAGGGAACTGGGCAGGGGTCTGGCTCAGACCCAGGCTTACTCCTGGGAAGGAGGGGGATCTCAGCCCCAAGAGCTTAGGCTCAGGGCTAGTCTTCTCTGGACAGCTCCTCCCAGGCCCAGAGCCCTGCCCTGCTCTGCCCCAAAGGCTCCAGAAGCCTGGCATTTCCAGGACCCAGGGATCTGGGCTCCAAGGACAGCACCTTCCCCAGGCTACCTGCAGGAGTGCTCCATGGCAGAGTCTACCTAGAAAAGGCTGGCCATTTAGGGAGCAGAAGATGTGGCAGGGGCCTTAGTGGAGCCAGCCATCTCTGGGAAGGTCCTCCCAGTGCCAAAAGCCCCTCCGCCCCTAGCCCCTTTTCTTTTCCTCCAATCACACTCAGGGAGAGGACCTCAGATCCCCACCTTCCTTTCTGCCCCTAGCTCTGGCCTCTATCCTCTACACTTCCATGGCCATGGAACTGACCCTCCTTTTAACCCTGGCCTCCTCCCAGGCTGCCCACCTCTCCTCCATGGCTCACTTTCCATCTGGGCCACCACCCACCAGGTTGGCTGCCCCTGACAGCTCCTGGTCCCTCCCAGCTCCATCAGCTCCCTCCCTCCCTCCTTCCCCAGTAACTGAACTAGACTAACTGAAAGCAATAGTACCAGTGTTTGGAGATGTTGGCAGGAAATGGTCCTTGAGAAAATTGGATGCTCTGTGTGATAGAATCTGAAACTGTAAATCTTGATTGGAATGGTTTGATTTTGTCCTAACTAAAAAAAAAATATGGTTTCATTTCAGGTCTGATTTGTTCTTTTATTAGAATAATTGTGATATTTGTCCTCAGGGAGGTAGACAGATTAGACCTTAATTCAAGAGACACTTAAAATTTGCCATTGAGGAAATATATTTGAAACTGGAAGAATAAGAATTGAAAGTGTCATTGGATCAGAAGCTCTCTCTACAGGTCCCTGAATGCAATCAGTATAGAATGATTGACAGAGGGATGAAGCTTGTCCCATGCAAGACAATTCAGAAACGCATTCAACAGAATGGATGTCATTTGACTGGCAACAAGTTTTATTTCATGTATTAAATGTTGTTTATGCATTATTACCCTTCTAATTTTACTTTTACTGTGATTTGGGCGAAATGATTAAATAAGAAATGCTATTATTTGGAACATGACACATAGAGGAAAATCAAATTGTGTACTTAGAAGATTAACTTGTCTTTTGGTCTGAATGCTGCGAATTAGGAATTAAGTTGTTAAAGAATGTGGGTACTATGTGGAAAAACTGTTAAGTATTTAACTGAATATATTTTCCTTTGAAATGAATAATAGGAATAGCTTACTATTTGGAAACAGTACAAAACACCTTGGGAAATTCTTCTTATCTGTAAAATTGATTGGGGACTTAGCAGGTGCCTTGGGACCTTCTCTTTGGGCAAGGGCTTAAAGTTTAACAGCCCTGAGAAAGAAGTTGCTGAAAGAAGGTTCTACAATGAAGTGGATTACTGAATAACTGAACTCTCTCATAGCTGATTTTTTTTTTTGAGGGGGAGGGGAGAGGCATCACATTCAAGCTTGTTTCTTCTATTGAAATGTTTTGGGTTTTTTTTTTTTAAAGCAATTTGGGTTAAGTAACTTGCTCAAGGTTACACGGATAGTCATTATTATTTATGCGTGGGTGCTCATTTTCTGAGGCCAGATCTGATCTCGGGTCATCCCAACTCCGAGGCCGACGCTCTTACACACTGCGCCTCCTAGCCACCCCTTTAGGGCAATTGGGGTTAAGTAACTTGCCCAAGGTTACACGGCTAGGTTTTTGTTTGTGTGGGTTAAGTGTCAGAGGCCGGCTCCGAACTCAGGTCCTTCTGACTCCAGGGCCGGCGCTCTATTCACTGCGCCACCTAGCCGCCCCTCAGAAATGGTTTTTTTTTTTTTTAATGGCAATTTGGCTATTGTGAAAATTGTAAAATTACAACTGGATTAGTCTGTATTAAAGTTACACCTCTGATCCTACTTAGCTCAACAGACCCAGTCTTGATTCCAAATGGAGGCTAGCAAAGGCAGAACAGAACTTCTATGGACCAGTTAACTCATAGTATCTGAGGATACCAAGAATGGAAAACGGTTAGATTTGCAAAGAACTTAGGGGGAGGCTAGGTGATGCAGGCCCTGGAGTTAGGAGGGCTTGAGTTCAAATTCCGCCTCAGACACTTAACACAAAACTAGCCATATGACCTTGGGCAAGTCACTTAGCCCCACTTGCCCCTCCAAAAAGCAAAAAAAAAAAAAAAAGATTTGCAAAGAACTACATACATTCATGGGCGCTAGGTGACGCCATAGCACATAGAATGCTGAGTCTGGAGTCAGGAAAAAACAAGCTCAAATCCAGCTTCAGACTAGTTCTGTGTCACTTATCTAATTTTGGCTCAGTTTCCTCATCTGCAAAATGAGGTGGAGAAAGAAATGGCAAACCACTCCTGTATCTCTGTCAAGAAAACCCCACATGGTGTCTGAAATAACTTAACAGTGACAACAAAAGGATGTAAAAAAAAATTCCTATCTTTCTTTTCAGCGATGACTAATTAGGAACTGAGCAGATGCTGAACAAGTACAGTGTGTGAATCTGATGGACTACAACTCTGTTGTAAGAAAATATGAAAGAGTGGTTTCAGAGAAACCTGGGAAAAATTTGATGAACTGATGCAGAACCAAGAAAACAATCTACATAATAACCAAAGTGTTCTAAAAAATGTAACTCTGACTTGGGAACTCTGATAGATACAATGACCAACCACGACTCCTGGGGACAAATAATAAAATATGCAACTGACCTCTGTGTAAAGGAAGGACTCCGAGGGCAGAAATAGACAAACACACACACACACATACGTGTGTTTATGTATTTTTGTACATGGTCAATAAAGGAATATTGTCCTTGACTATTCATGTTTGTAAACAGGGATTGTGTTTTCTTTTCTGGCTCAATTTGGGAAGAGTTGGTAGAATGTTTTCCTTGAAAAAAATTAGGTAATAACATAAATGGAAGAAAACGTACTCAGGTATTTTGGGGAGACTTCACAATCCAAGCTATAGATATTTTAAAATAGGCCTCTATAACTACATAACATTTAAGGAATAAAATAAACGAAGATCTAATAAGAATGGAAATTGTAGAGTGGAAAATATATCAGATGTTACATGAAAAATGACCAGTAAAAGTCATTTCTATCCAATATAGACCAGAACCCATTGCCAACTGGTGCTACAAGGATATAAGGATTCATAGGTCCTGACAACCATAAAGGATAACTGAGAAAAATGTTCCAAAACACCAATAGTAGTAGAAAGGCATATTAAAATAATATTTGCCATTTCCTATCTTGCCTTTAAAACTGGTCAGAATGATGGAAAGAAAACCATTCATATATGATTTTTAAAATTTAGAAATTCATGGGGTGGCTAGGGGGCACAGTGAATAGAGCGCCAGCCCTGGAGTCAGGAGGACCTGAGTTCAAATCTGGCCTCAGACACATAACTCAAAACTAGCCATGTGTCCATTACTCAGGAGACTTTTACAAGTCCTCTGGTATAGTGGCTGATATTTAGAATAACCAGAGTTGTGATGTTTTTCAAAGTTGTTGGCCTTTTCATTGTTGTTCAATTGTTTCAGTCCTGTGTGACACTGTTAACCCATTTGGGGTTTTCTTGGCAGAGATACAGGAGTGGTATGCCATTTCCTTCTCCAGCTCATTTTAAAGATGAGGAAAGTGAGGCAAACAGGGTAAAGTGACTGGCCCAGGGTCACACAGCTAGGAAGTGTCTGAGGCCAGATTTGAACTCACAGATGTGTCTTCCTGTCTCCAGTCTCTAACCACTGAACCACCTACAATGCTGTTACTGTTATCAATCAGTCCCTTGATTGCATTCAGTGCCCTCCACATTAGTTTGTTACAGCCTGTTTTCTTTTCTTTTTTTTTTTTTTAAGCAATTGGGGTTAAGTAACTTGCCCAAGGTTACACGGCCAGTTATTCTTGTGTGGGTGCTAAGTATCTGAGGGCTGACGCTCTTACTCACTGCGCCACCCAGCCGCCCCAACAGCCTGTTTTCTTATGGTATATTTGTGTTAACATTCAATTCCTATGCCAAAATTTGTTCAGGCATAGCCTTAATGATATTATTTAATCTTTTTCACCCCAAATGATGCATCTTATGTTGTGACATAATGACCATGTCCCAAGTAGCCTAGGAAGCAACATTCTTCCATCAGGGAGGATCTCCACGTGATGATTTTCCCTGCTTCCGCTATTCTTTCACTTTAGACTCCCATGGCTGTCACAAACCTATAAATCACCAGGGTACATGATGTCATTTTCCTAGGCTTGCAGAAGGTCTCCAGTTTCTTGTTTTCTAGTTGCTCCCTTGGCCACCTAATCTGTCCTCTCATTGCCCTTACAAATAGGATCATCTTGACTTGTGTGGGCCTAACAGTCTATCACAGCTATTTCTCTGGGAGGCTGAATAAATAGCCTCCAGGAGATGGGCTGTCAGCTGCCCAGGCACCACTGGAGCCCCACAGGAGCCATAAATCCTATTTTTCCACAGTTGCTCAGTTGCATGAGATATAGCAAAAGCACACTTAGATTCAGTATAAATATTAACTAGCTGACTGTTCTTTCTGCTGCTCCAATCAGTGCTCTAGCTTTGGCTGCCTGAGCTGAATTTCTACATTACACATCTAGCTTCTACTATCTCCAAATTCTGAATGTTCTGCCTTGACCCGTGCACATACAGATGCCTATCTTCATGTTCAAGAGGCACACCTGAAGGGCAGGCCTAGGCCTAGTATGAGAATCTATGACTGATGAAAAGCCCTTCTCCACTTGTACAGGGCCACAAAGTGTCTGGATTGAGGGTATGGCATCTTTCCTTTTTAATTCATTTACTTTTAGTTTATAACATTCAGTTCCACAATCCCTTGAGTTCCACATTCTCTCCCCCACTCCACGTGTCCCATGGCAGAATGCAATCAGATGAAGGTTCTACATATACCTTCACATTAAACATTAGTCAAGTTTTAAAGAAGAATTAGGGTATGGTATCTTTCGATGACTAATGTGGGTCCCAGAACAAAGCCTGGTTTAGTGTCTTAGAGATAAATTCTGGGTTTCAGAGACTTTCAGAGTCGCTTCAACTGCTTGGAAACCCCTAAACCAGGTTGAATGTCCCAAGGGGAAGTCTCACACTCGTCTCACTGGACACAGCATCGACAGACAGGCAGCCAGAAGCCGAAGAATCTGACCACGCTCACTAATACGCGAAGGCTTTAAGTTAGCGCCACAATGGGCCCTTCCGACTCAGGACAAACCGAATCAAAGGGCTTTTCAGCAGCTGCACTTTTTAAGGCAGGAAGGGCAATGAGTGCTCCCCTTAGCTGTTAAAGGCCGTCGGTCCTCCTTCCTCCTCTGGGGCGGCTTGGGGGGGAGGGGGGGAAGGGGGCCTGGCCTGGCATCTCACGGAGCCAACAACACCCAAGGTCTGCTGCACGCAAAGAACCCCGGCACCTGTCCTAATTCCTGCTCCGTGGCAGCTTGCTCCACATTCCCTAGGCCTATCCTCGGGCCAACAAGCTCTGTCCCTACACGGATGCTGGATGCCACCCTCTGGGACTTCTGGCCAGCAACAACTGCCTAATGATCGGCTATGTCCACTGTCTGCTAAAAGGTAAAAAGGGCTTTCCTGTACCGTCCCCTTAAGCCTGCTGGGGATCCGAGCCCCTCTAAACATTCTCTGCAGCCCATACACGAGCCGACCCACAGGATGCTGCCAAGGAATCGAAATTACACTCTAAAAGTTGGGAGAAGATTGTGGGCAAGTCTGGAAGCCCTGCGGATGTCTTGGCCCCAGACATTCCGGCTGGCTCCAAGTGCCCCCAGACCCAAGCCTGGACTCCTGGTCAGGGGGACAGAAAAGGCAGCGGATCCTAAGTCAATCACAGAAACCTCAGCGGAGCGGCTGCGGAGACAAGACACAGTGTGGCCTTCCGGTGCCCAGGCGGCAGCGGGAGCGAGGATGGCCCGGGAACCCCCCAAGCTCCCCTCCAAAGAGCCTGGAGGAAAATGCCCCAGAGCGGACCCAGGAGCAGGGAAGCAACTTACCGGCTCCACAGAGAGGGTCTGTGTAAGGGCTGGGAAAGCGAGAGGCAAACCAGCTGCAGCCGCACAGCGGGGGGCCTGCCTCACTGGCTCCGAGCCCCGGGGCCATGCACCAGCACAGCTCCCACCCCCTGCAAGCCAGCAGCCCCAGAGCACATAGCCAGGCCTCACCCCCAGTGCAGGCCACCGGGGAGGCTCCGCCCCCACAGCTGACCAGTAGCTGCATCGAGACTCCGCCCCCGGGACTCATCAGCAGCGAGACCCTGCCCCCGGGGTTGGCCACGCCCCGTGCCAGCCGGCAGTTACACAGCCAAAGAGAGCAGAGAAATTTGTGGCTCTGATAGTAAGAGAGGAAAATTGATGAAGATGGAAAGGAACTCACAATATTCAGTCCTAATTCAGTGAAAGCAAAGGGCCTGAGGGAATGACTTTGCAGGATGGTGAATATAGGCGATGTTTTACTCAGCAGGTAGACCATGTTCAGTCCCATGAGAAGCCTCCTGAAATGCAAGCTTAGTAGGGAGATGCACGGGAAATGATCTTCAGCTGGAGATCAGACCTCTTCAGACAGCAGGAAAGTTATCCTTATCTACGGAATGGGAAGGCATCGGGTCACAACTCAAAGGGTGAATGTGGAACAACCTGAACTCATCATTCATTTTTCATTCACCATTCTAAATTTCAAACTGGAATGAAAATAACACGCGTATGATCAGTTTGGGAAGGCAGACTTTGGAATTCAGATCTTATTAGACACAAGAAGATTGTGCTGGAGAGGAGCCTTATAAATGGAACTACTGTGGGAAGCCTGCTGCTACAGATCATTCCTTACTGGCCTCCAGAGAATTCCCACTGGAGAGAAACCTTATAACTGGAGTTACTGGGGAAGACTTTCAGTGAGATACCATCTCTTATGTACATCAGAAGATTCAGAGTGGAGAGAAGCCTCATGAAGGTGCCCAATGGGGACAAAGACAAGCTTTTCTCTGGAAGAGGGGGATCATTGGACATTATAGTGTCTGCACTGGAAAGAAGGATCCATGATTGTAGGAAGGACTTCACCTGAAGCTCCTAGGTGACTGTACATTGGAGAAATTGTACTGGAGATTAAACCTGTGGACCTACTTAATGCAGCCTCCTCCTGCAGCATAGATTTCATTCAACATCCAAGTTTCAGGCTATGTAGGAGGCCCTATAAAGAGAATGAATTTCTCTTTGAAATCCTAATGTTTGTCCTTACTCTCCAATAATATTCCAAAACAATCACATGCCATAACTTCTTCAGCCATTCCCTGCTCCATTGGTGCTCACTTTATTTTCTGTTCTTTGCTGACCCACAAAAGGAGTCCTGGTGAAAACCTTTTGGTATATTTTGGACACATATTTCTGTAATGATTTCTTTTGGAAGCTCTGGGGCAGAGGGGATAGAGTGCTGTGTCTGAAGACACTAGACCTGCAGATCTGCATTCAAATTCAATCTCTGACATTTACTATGGGACCCTGGGCAAGGCACTTCACCTGTTCTGGCCTGAATGTTCCCGTCTGTGGAACAGGGATAATAACAGCACCAACCTCCATGCCTGGATGTGAGAGTCAAATGAGACAAAGTTTGTGGGAAGTTCTGAAAGCGTTAACTCTCTAGGGAAGTGCCATCTGGCACTACTTTTATTGCTGTTGCTATTATCATGGCTTGGGTGATGAGTCTTGTGATGGACTCAGCAGGCTAAAACACAACAATTTAGGCATTTTTAATTGCAATTGATGAGTATCATGAAGAAGAGAGCAGAGGAAGCACTAGTTGGAATGGATAGGGGACTGGGGTTGGAATCAGGAAAACCTGGGTTCCAATACTGCCCCATGTGCTCTCTGCCCCAGTTTTCTCATCTCTCTGGCTACAATGACCCCATTCAATGCTTAATCTTTGCTCCCATCAAAAGTGTGCTGTGAGGGAAGTTAATATTATTGTATAATATTTTTAATTTGTGACCCATCCTTTTCCCTCCTAGTTTTGTCAAGAACCTACTCCTGAAGAGGCCAGGCAGTCTGTGTAGGGCCTGACCCAGTAATGGTATTGCTTCTAGCCCCCGAAGCATCTGGTCTTAAGCTAGTTTGGGTTGGGCCCCACCAAATGGGACCCTGGCTTTTGATTACTCTATAAACAGGATCCAGTCTGAGTTAGCCCAGGGAGGATGAGCTTTGTCTTTGCTCCCTTCCTTCAAGTTTGGGGGGGACTTCTGGTGCCAAGATGGCAGAGTGGGGGAAGTGGCTGACTAGCCTGGCAGGAAAGGTGTGTCTCACTGAAGTGGGGGGGGGGGAGGGGAGGCACAGAACTCTGTCCTCCCTGCCTCATAGCTTCCAACAGAAATGCTTTTACTGGAATTTTTTTTGTCTGTTAGTAAATAACTGAAGCAGCAGCAGCCAGTCTCACAGAAGGGGGCCTGCAGCAAAGAAGCCTGGGCAATCCACTAGCAAGGGCCTGCCCTCCTGTAAACCAGCTGCCCCTTAGACAAGCCAGCAGTCTGTGAAGCACAGCAAGGGCCCACCTAAGTGACCCTACTCCTAGCACAAGCACCAGCTAGGCCTTGACTTCATTGCTGACCAGTAATGAATGCCTGTCCTGGGGCTGGCCAACAGTGTGATATCATCCCTGGGGCCTGCCAGCAGAGACACCCTGCTTCCATAGCAACCCACCAGCAGGGCTGACCTCTGTGGCCAACTAGCAACAAGATACCTCCTCCAGGGTTGGCCACCAGAAAGACTCTGTAACCACAGCTACCAAGCAGCTGTGCCTGAACCCCTGGGGCCAATCAGCAGCTAACCTCCACACCCAGGGAGGCCAACAGAGAAGCCCCTCCTCCACCAGTACAAGTCAGAAGTGAAGCCTACCCTCTAGTCAAAGCAAACAGCTGAATCCTGAAGCCTAGTCAAAGTTGGCAACAAAACCGCCCCAAGATTGACATTCTTTTTTTTTTTTAATTAATTAGTTTAGTTTCAGTTAACAAGTTTCAATTCCATAGTTCCTTGATTTTCAAATTTCCTTTACTTCCCTCCCCCCTCCCCACACGACAGCATATAGTCCAGTATATGATCTGCAAGTGCATTCATATTAGACATTATTCCAATTACAAAGGTGTATTGTACTAGGTGGGATGAAAGATGGTAAGGAAGAAATAAAACCAAACAATGAAAAGAACAAGATCATTTAGTTTGCTTCCATCAGGATTCAGGTTCAGTTCTTTCTAGTTATATCTCTGGATGGGGCATTTCTCACTTTCTTGAGTCTTTCGGGATTAACTTATATCACTGCATTGCTGAAAAGATTCCAGTCTGTCATAGTTGGTCATCACAGATATGGTATGTCTGTGATTGTATACAGATTTCTTCTGATTCTACTCTTCTCGTTCAGCATCAGTTTGTATAAGTCTCTCCAGGCGATTATGAAATCTGTCACCTCTTCATTTCTTATAGCACAATAATATTCCATTACATTCATATACCACAACTTGTTTAGCCATTCCCCAATTGGTGGGCACCCCTTCAGTTTCCAATTCTTTGCAACCACAAAAAGGGCTGCTAAAATATTTTTGTACATATGGGTCATCCTCCCACTTCTACGATCTCTTTGGGATATAACCCTAGAAGTGGTATGGCTGGGTCAAAGGGTATGAAATTATTTATAATCCTTTGGGCATAATTCCAGATTGCTCTCCAGAATGGTTGGATAAGTTCACAACTCCACCAGCAATGTATTAGTGTTCCAATTTGTCCACATCCTCTCCAGCATTAGTCACTTTCTTGTTTTGTCATCTTAGCCAATCTGACTGGAGAGATGTGGTATCTCAGAGTTGTTTTGATTTGCATTTCTCTAATTAATAGTGATTTAGAGCATTTCTTCATATGCTTATAGATATCTTTAATTTCTTTCTCTGAAAATTTCCTGTTCATATCCTTTGACCACTTATCAATTGGGGAATGACTTGTATTCATATAGATTTGGCTCAATTCTCTATAAATTTTAGAGATGAGTCCTTTATCAGAGACACAAGTTGTAAAAATTCTTTCCCAATTTCCCACCTCCCTCTTGATCTTGGTTACATTGGCTTTGTTTGTGCAGTAGCTTTTCAATTTAATGTAATCAAAATTATCCATTTTGCATTTTATAATGCTCTCTAATTCTTGTTTGGTCCTAAAGTCTTCCCTTCTCCACAGATCTGTCAGGTAAACTATTCCTTGCTTTCCCAAATTGCTTGCAGTATCATCCTTTACACCTAGATCATGCACCCATTTGGACTTGATTTTGGTATATGGTGTTAGATAGTGATCTATGCCTAGTTTCTGCCATACTGTATTCCAGTTTTCCCAGCAGTTTTTGTCAAATAGTGCATTCTTATCCCAAAAACTGGGGTCTTTGGGTTTATCGAACAATAGATTGCTATATTCATTAACTGCTGGGTCTCCTGCACCTAATCTATTCCATTGATCCACTACTCTACACCTCTGCCAGTACCAAGCAGTTTTGATGACTGCTGCTGTATAATACAGATTAAGATCTGGCATAGCTAGTCCACCTTCCCTAGCATTTCTTTTCATTAATTCCCTTGATATTCTAGACCGTTTGTTTTTCCAAATAAATTTTGTTATTATTTTGTCTAACTCTACAAAGTAGTTTTTTGGTAAATTGATTGGTATGGCACTAAATATATAGTTTAGTTTGGGTAAAATTGTCATTTTTATTATATTAGCTCGACCCAGCCACGAGCAATTGATATTTTTCCAACTATTTAGATCTGATTTTATTTGTGTGAGAAGTGTTTTGTAGTTGTGATCATATAGATTCTGGGTTTGTTTTGGCAAGTAGATTCCCAAATATTTTATAATGTCTACAGTGACTTTAAATGGGATTTCTCTTTCTATCTCTTGCTGTTGAGTTTCATTAGAGATGTACAGGAATGCTGAGGATTTATGTGGGTTTATTTTATATCCTGCAACTTTGCCAAATTTATTTATTGTCTCAAGTAGTTTTTTACTTGATTCTCTAGGATTCTCTAAGTATATCATCATATCATCTGCAAAGAGTGATAGCTTGGTCACTTCTTTGCCTAATTTGATTCCTTTGATTTCTTTTTCTTCTCTAATTGCTACTGCTAGTGTTTCTAGTACCAGATTGAATAAGAGGGGTGATAGTGGACACCCTTGTTTCACTCCTGATCTTATTGGAAAGGCTTCTAGTTTATCCCCATTGCATATAATACTTGCTGATGGTTTTAAATAGATGCTAGCAACTATTTTAAGGAAGGCTCCATTTATTCCTATACTTTCTAGTGTTTTTAATAGGAATGGATGTTGTACTTTGTCAAAAGCCTTTTCTGCATCTATTGAGATGATCATGTGGTTTCTGCTAGTTTTATTGTTGATATGCTCAATTATACTGATGATTTTCCTAATATTAAATCATCCTTGCATTCCTGGAATGAATCCTACCTGATCAGAGTGTATTATTTTTGTGATAAGTTGTTGGAGTCTTTTGGCTAATATTCCTTCTTCACTAATTTTCCCAAATAGTTTGTAAAGTATTGGAATCAATTGTTCTTTAAATGTTTGATAGAATTCACTAGTGAACCCATCTGGCCCTGGAGATTTTTTCCTAGGGAGTTCATTGATGGCTTGTTTAATTTCTTTTTCTGAGATGGGGTTATTTAGGTAATTCACTTCCTCTTCAGTTAATCTGGGTAATTTGTGATTTTGTAAATATTCATCCATTTCACTAAGATTGACATATTTATGTGCATACAATTGGGAAAAATAATTCCTCATTGTTTTTTTTTATTTCCTCTTCATTAGAGGTAGATTCACCCTTTTTATTTTTGATACTCATAATTTGGTTTTCTTCTTTCTTTCTTTTTATCATATTGACTAAGGGTCTATCAATTTTGTTGATTTTTTCATAAAGCCCAGCTCTTAGTTTTATTTATTAATTCAATAGTTTTCTTAATTTCAATTTTATTAATCTCTCCCTTGGTTTTCAATATTTCGAATTTAGTACTAAATTGGGGATTTTCAATTTGTTCTTTTTCTAGCTTTTTCGATTGCATGTCCAATTCATTGGCCTCGCTTCTCTCTGCTTTAATTAAGTATGCAATCAGGGATATAAAACTTCCTCTGAGAACTGCCTTTAGTGCATCCCACAAATTTTGGTATGTTGTCTCATTATTGTCATTCTCTTGAATGAAATTATTGATTGTTTCTATAATTTCTTGTTTGACCCACCAATTTTTAGGATTAAATTTTTTAATTTCCAATTAGTTTTTAGTCTATCTTTCCATGGCCCTTTATTGCATATAATTTTTATTGCATCATGATCTGAGAATGATGCGCTTAATATTTCTGTCTTTCTGCACTGGATTGTGAGGTTTTTATGCCCTAGTACATGGTCTATTTTTGAGTATGTACCATGCACTGCTGAGAAGAAAGTAAATTCCTTTTTGTCCCCATTCAGTTTTCTCCAGAGACCCATCATATCTAGTCTCTCTAAGATTCTATTCACCTCCTTAACTTCTTTCTTGTTTATTTTGAGGTTATATTTATCGAGTTCAGAGAAGGGAAGATTAAGGTCCCCCACTAGTATAGTTTTGCTGTCTATTTCTTTCTCTAATTCCTTTAACTTCTCCTCTAGGAATTTAGATGCTATACCACTTGGTGCATATATATTAAGTAGTGATATTGCTTCATTCTCGATGGTGCCTTTTAGTAGGATATAGTTTCCTTCCTTATCTCTTTTAATTAGATCTATTTTGCTTTTGCTTTATCTGAGATAAGTATTGCTACCCCTGCTTTTTTTACTTTAGCTGAGGCATAATAAATTTTACTCCAACCTTTTACCCTTACCCTGTGGTTATCCCTTTGTTTCAAATGTGTTTCTTGTAGACAGCATATTGTAGGATTATGGTTTTTAATCCATTCTGCTATCCTCCTCTGTTTTATGGGAAAGTTCATCCCATTCACATTCACAGTAATAATGACTATCTGTTTCTTCCCCTCCATCCTATTCCCTCCCCTGTTTATGTTTTTGTTTCTTCCTTCTCCCTTCCCCTCCTTGAAGTTTTCCCTTTTGACCACCCCCTCCCTCAGTGTTCCTACCCAGTGATCCCTCTTCTTAACCTACCCTCTCCCCTTATTACTGTTTCCCTCCCTTCTAATCCCCCCCTTTAGTCTCCTCTTTTTCACCCCCCCCCCCCTTGCCCTTCTGCTTTCTATAGGACGAAGTAAGTTTTTATACTTATCAGAGTGAATTATTCCTCGTTTGATTCCAAACCAATGAGAGGAAATTTCAAACATTGCTCCTCTCCCTCCCTCCTTTTCCTCTATTTAATGAATTTATGTGTCTATTCACATTAAAATCTTAAACTTCACTGATTTATGTTGATCCCTCTTTGAACCAGAACCAGTGAGAATAGTGTTTAAATGATGTTCCTCTCCCTCTTTCTTTCCCCTCTTCTATAGTGTGTTTTAATGTCCCTTCAGATGGCATATTTTACCTTTTCCTAGCTCATCCTTTCCTTTTTCCCATTACAGTACCTTTGATCCCCTTAATAGTTTTGTTTTGTTTTGTTTTGTTTAGACATCAGGTTAGTGCATTCATACCCACACCCTCTATCTAAGTATAACCCTTTTGAAGGTCATGATAATCATAAAGATTTTGAATATTGACAGTTATCAGCTCCACATATAGGGATGTGAACATTTTGCTCTTGTTGCATCCCAAGTAATGAGCGTGTGTTTGTGGGTGTGGGTGTGTGCCCTTGTGCATGTGTGAGTCTCTTTCTCTTGTTTACCTTTTTATGTCTTTCTTGAGTCTTGTAATTGGAGATCAAATTTTCCATTGAGCTCTGGCTTTTTCATCAGGAACATCTGGAAGTCCCTTATTTCATTAAACAGCCATCTCCTTGCCTGGAAGATTATGCTCAGTTTTGCAGGGCAGTTAATCCTTGGTTGTAGTCCTAGCTCTCTTGCCCTATGAAATATCAAATTCCAGTCCCTCCGTTCTTTTAATGTAGAAGCTGCTAGGTCCTGTGTGATCCTAAGTGTAGTTCCTCGATATTTGAATTGTTTCTTTTTGGCTGCTTGTAGAATTTTTTCTTTAATCTTGTAATTCTGGAATTTGGCTACTATATTTCTTGGAGTTTTCAGTTTGGGATCTCTCTCAGGAGGAGTCCGGTGAATTCTGTCGATAGTTATTTTATCTTCTGATTCCAGGACCTCGGGACAGTTTTCTTTGACAATCTCTTGGAAGATGTTGTTTAGGCTGCTTTTTTCATCATGGCTTTCTGGTAGACCAATAATTCTTAGGTTGTCTCTCCTGGATCTGTTCTCTAGGTCAGTTATTTTTCCAGTGAGATATTTTACATTTTATTGCAATTTTTCAATCGTCTTGTTTTGTTTGGTTGACTCTTGCTGCATCATAGAGTTCTGAGCTTCAATTTGATTGTTTCTAATTTTTATCGAATTACGGTCTTCAGTTATTTTTTGAAGTTCCTTTTTTAGGGAGGTATTTTCTCCAATTACTTCACTCAGACGTTTTTCCAAGTTGGTCACTGCCTCCCTGATTTGGTCTTTAAAATTTTTCTTAAGCTCCTCCAGGAATGCTATTTGGGCTTGGGACCAGATCATGTTTCCTTCTGTGGTCTCAGGTGTGGGTAGAGAGTCTATATTGTCCTGTGTGTTTTGTTGTTCTTGCCCTGCATAATATGCTCGAATAGACTTTTTTGCCTTCCCCTTCTCCTTCTCGGCTTCTTTTTTTTCCCATTGTGACTTCCTGTTTCTTAGTTTCTCAGGCTATGAGTTTAGGGCCTGATCCTTGACTTTGAATACCTCTGGGTGGCTAGTTTATGGCTAAGTTAGGGAAGTCAATGAGGGATGTAGATGAGTAGGTATGGGTGCGTCTGATCACTTCAGATTTCTGTCTCTATACCCTTGGGCTATAAGTAGGCTTTTCTTGGTAGGGAGAGGTGGGGCTTGTTGGGACCCCACCCTCTCTTCTCTTCAGACTCCTGGCTGTCTCAGTTACACCCCTTCTTGGAGAATCTCAAGCCTGGGGCTATTTCCATTAACTTGGGATTTCAATCTGGGTGGGAGACTTATCTTTGGGTTTTCTGCTTCATGAAGGAGGGATGGGAGGATTGGAGCAGCTAGAATTTACTTTGCCATTCCAGCCCCTGTATTATACAGGCAGGCAGTTTCTAAACTTCCAGGCTGGGGGCCGAATGCAGCCAGAGAAGCCGCTCTTTCCACTGAGGGCCCAACTCTCCTACCTGGCTCCAATGATCCTACCCGTCTGAGAGATGACTGTGATTCATCCTTGGTAAGTCTGCAGGCTGGGGCTTTTGCTCTCTCTGGTGTAGTCTGCTTGTCTGCTCTTAGGTCTGAGCTGTGAAGACCCCACTCGCTCTGAGCTCGACCAGTCCAGACACACTGGGCAACCTCCTGGGCTGGACTCTGCCACACTCTGTCTTCCAGTGGGCTCTGTCACTCCGGATTCTGCTCAGATTCACCCTTTGAGCCTTAGTGACCGAGGAGCTCAGCGAGGTTACTGCTTCCTTTCCGCCATCTTGGCTCCTCCCCAAGATTGACATTCTTAAGACAAAAAGAGAAACAATTCTGATGCAAAGGAAAAATATGAATCCTCTTAATAGAATACTAGGAAATTTATTGATCATCTTAGATGTAAAAAAATTGTACAGAAGATAAAAGCAAGGGTGCGAAAGAAAGGATAAATAAAATAACATGACTTGGTCTTGTAAAAATGGTATAGGAAGCATTGAGTCTCAGAATCAGCTGGGGTTACCAAATAAAACTAGGGACAATAAAAAAGGGGGTGTTGTTTTTTCTATATTGAGGAAAGAGGAAGATCAAAGAAGGAATAGGGTTAATGTTAAGAATAAATAGAATGATAACCTGATACCAGGGGGGAGTAGAGCTGCCTAATTCTCATCTTCCTTCTGTTTTCACTCCCTAGGAGAAGGATCTTTGCTTTGAAAATGACAGATGACAAGCTTCCAGCAGGCACTTGGTACCCAAGAAAACAAAAGGAGACATTCAGTGAGAACTTCATAGCTCTTAATGAATTCAAGTCACTTGACAGAGATTTGCTACATGTTTGGGTACTTAAGGAGCCAGCAGATGTCATGGCTGAGCCACCATTAGAGTTGTTTGAACCATCATGAGGAAAAGGAAAGGAGCCACAACATTAGAAATGAACAAATGTTGTCTTTGAGCTAAGAAACAAAGTGGGGGCGGGGGGGAAGCACAAGAGAGAATCTGCAAAACTACAGACCAATAAGCTTGACTTTGATACATGGAAAACTACTGAATAGATCATTTAAGAGATGGTTAGTTAGTGAACATCTGGAAAAGCAAGTGAAAATTAATAATACTATTTATAGGATTGTAAAGCATTTTGTATGTCTTAACTCATTTGATTCCCACAACAACCCAGTGAGGTAAGTGCTATTATTAACCCTATTCTACAGATGAGAAAACTGAGACAGAAAGCTTGCTGAGGGTTACATAGCTACTAAGTGTCTGAAGCTTGCTTTGAACTCAGTTCTTCCTTACCTCCCTGTTCAGCCCCATAGACAATGGACCATGTAGTCACCCGACATGTTTTTATCAACATCAGACCATTCCAAACAAATTTTCTTCCTTTTAAGAAATTTGTATTTTTTAATTTATTATTTATCTCTAACATTTTTTCCTTTTAAAATTTTGAGTTCCAAATTCTTACTCCCTTCCACTTCCCACCTCAACCCCTGAGGAAGCCAGCAATATGCTATCGCTTAAGCATGTGTAATCACACAAAACATATTTTCATATTAGCCATATTTCACTAAAAAGCAAGAAAAAAATAAAACTGAAAAAATGATACTTCCATTGCATTCAGAGTTTATCAGTTCTCTCTCTGGACATGGGTGGCATTTTGTCATCATGAGCCCTTTGGAACTGTCTTGGATCATTATACCGATCAGAGTAGCTAAGTCTTTCACAGTTAACCATCATTACAACATTGCTGTTACTGTACACAATGATCTCCTAGGTCTCTCTTCATTTTGAATTAGTTCATATAGGTCTTGTCATATTTTTCTGAATCCACCCTTCTTGTCATTTCTTGTAACACAATAGTATTCTATCACAATCATATGCCATACTTGTTCAGCCATTCCCCAATTGATAAATATTCCCTCGATGTCCAATTCCTTGTTACCACACAAAGAGTTGCTATAGATATTTTTGTACTTGTGAGTCCTTTTTTTCCCCTTTGATATCTTGGAGATACTGACCTAGTAGCAGTAGTGCTCATGTGGAAGTAGGGGGGCACTATCTCAAACTTCAGGCTTTATTTTGGTGCCACTGTTTTCTGAGCTAGTTCCAGGGCTCTGCAAAGTTTTGGTACTTCCAAGACGATGTGATCCGGGGAGAGATATGGTCACTGCACTCCTGGTCTATACTCAGGAAGTACCCTGAAGTCACATGTGCTGGACTTTTCTTTGCCTTGGAACTGAGAACGTGGCCCTGATCCTTTGTGATTGAACCCCAGTGCTCTTCTCCACCCTGGAACTGACCCAGAACTGTGTATAGGCAATAGAGTTGCCAATTAGTTTAGAGCCATACCCAGTGCAGTCTCTTGTAATCTAACTCCCTTACTATCTCTGGTCCTGAAGCTGGTTCTGCTCCTGCTTTTACTGTGTGGCAGTCTCCAGGCAGGCTTCCCAATGTCACAAATGTACCTGCAGACCTTCTAAGTTTTCTTAGGCTAGAGAAATATTTCACCCTGACCTTTGGTTGGCTCTGTCACTCCAAAATCTGGTTTGAGGCATTATTATAAAGTTGTTTAGAGGAGAGTTCATCTGGGTTGCCTCTAATATTCCATCTTCTTTTATTCTCTTTTTTGAAAGGATTGAAAAACGTGTAGGAGGGTGTAGCAGCAAGCACCCTAGCACACCCAGGATGGCTACTAGCACAGGTTCTTTGATCTGCTTTTCTAAAAGAAAGCAACTCAAAAGGGATTAACAATCTTACTTTAATCAAACATATACATCATTTACTTAGTTTATGGGAAAAAAGTTAGCATCCTGAACTCCAGAGAAGATACAAACAAAATGACAAGGAGACAAAAAATACAAACAGAGAAAACAATACAATTCAACAGACTAACAGGACTTCTAGTTGGTTGACTATTACATCCCTACCTAGTTAATTACCAGAGAGAGAAGCACCCACATCTGGGTTTTCAAAGCTGGGGGACTCAATGGCTGCCCAGAGTCTCGTCTGGCCAAACTATATAACTCTTCCCATAAGTGAGCCCTAAAGCAAAACCTCACCTCAGAGTATATATATCCTTATTCAGGGTCACAGGATATCACAACCTTCATGACCCCATAAAGTAACAAAAAGGTGTGGGCCTTCCTGAAAAACAAGCTTCCCCTAAGCAAACTTCTCTTGTTGGGCTCCAAGTAAGGCCCATTAAGGGGCAGGGAAGATCTTCAGATTCCCTTACCATTACAGAGGACTCCCCATAGAAAAGGCTCCCCTAGGTCCAAAGTACCATCATCATTCTCTGGTGGGTCTACCTTTAATGGTTAGACAGATAACACACTTAGTTTAAAGTAAAAGCATTAAATTAAATTGTGTAGAAAGCAAAGAAGGAATAAAATTTTCCCCAAACCTAGTACTTGCTCTCACACAAATATATATACTCCCAGTGAGAAGGGTAGACAGGTAAAGGTATCACATGTAGCTGCAAGGCCACTGAGGCCTTTTCACGGAACAGATTCTGGGCTATTGCCTGGCCTGATCCCCACTTATCTCCACTTTTCTGGGCAGTGTTCTACTGGGCACCATATGCCTACTCTCTTCTGGACACTGCTTCCTCTGCTGGACAGTTGGATGCTACTCCTCTTGACAGTTCCATGGAGTATGTGGCTTCTATAATATGTTACTCTGCTGGGCATAACTCTTCTTCTTTTTTTTTTGGAGGGGGTAAGGCAAAGCAATTAAGGTTAGGTGACTTGCCCAAGGTCACACAGCTAGTAAGTGTGTCAAGTGTCTGAGGTTGGATTTGAACTCAGGTCCTCCTCATGCCAGGGCCAGTGCTCTATTAACTATGCCACCTACCTGCCCCAAGGGTAGAACTCTTCTGGTCTTGTAAATATTTCCAGGAATGACCTTGCTGGGCTCAGAGCTATAGGGTTCCTTTCTCCTTCCAGTGCTAGATTCAGCTAAAGTCAGAGAATCTTGGACTTGAAGGTCATTAGGTCTAACCCCCTCATTTTTACAAGAGAAGACACTGAGGCAGAGAGAGGTTAAAGTGACTTGCCTAGGGCCATGCAGCTAGTATCTGAGGCTGGATTTGATCCAGGTCTTCCAGACTCCAAGTCCAGGGTCCCATCCCTAGGGCCATGTTGCTTTTTTGCCATAGATCTATTTATTCCTTAAGAGCAGAGTGAAAAGACTCCATCTTTTCTCTAAGGTCAAGTTTTAAAAGTAGCTCTTTCTAGCCAAGGCCCTTGTCTCAGCCACAGGATAAGAAGGGTGGGGATTAAGGAAAAGATTGCTCTTGACATCCTTTTTCCTTTACCAAGTGGCCTGTTCCTTTCCAGAGGCTTGGTTAGAAGACTTTTCTATCCCCAGCAGAAGATTCATTGACCCAGGCACCTAGTCTACTAGGAAACACATCCAATCAGCCATGCTAATCAGGGTTAATTTCTTCTTTGTACTGAATTTTCTGGTCTGGGTTATCTAGGAAACATGTTTTTTCCTTTTTTTTTCTATAGCTTTCGATGATTCTTTAAGGGGAGGCACTGTTGCCAGGGACACATGGAGCCAAGCTGATTGTTCTACCTGTTGCTTTGGGATCATTGGCAAGACATTGGCTGACTTATCTGGAGTAAGCAAGGTGAATATCCTTTATTTGATGAATGGATTCTGACTCCTCTAACAGGAGCAATGTCACCAGTCATCAGGAAAATCAAAGAGAACGAAATCATCCCCCAATAACCAAATCCAAAGAGACACTATAGGCATCTTTGAATGGGATCCTGGCCACTCCCAACCCCACTACTTACCTCAACCGTCATTTCAAATAGCTAGAGGTCTTTGGAAGTCTGCTGACCAACTGCCCTCAGACTGTTTTTCTTTATACAATGAAACACTGTGCTAGCCCTCAAACTTTGGTAATATGTATATACGGTCCGTTATATAGTTACTGAATCCTTTCTCTTCTGTCCAGGGCTGACCTAGAGGGCTCTTAGTCTTTAGACAGACATCATGGCATGATGATAGATGACTATCCCTGGAGACAGGAAGACCTACTTTCAGGTCTTATCCATTTTCTAGTTTTGTGGCTCTGGGCAAAACACTTAACCTCTCAGTGCCCTCAGGCAATTTTCTGAAGCTTACAGATAAAAGACACGGTGCCCATCTGTAGCTGATGGAGGGTGATTCTCTATCAGGAATCTCTCCCAAGAATGAAATCACAGTTTTGTAGAAAAGGAAAATAAACTTTATAAAAATCCATTATTTTTGTGTTTCAGACCCACAGCCATAGCCTCTCCTCCATCACTATCCGTGTTTCTCCATTCCTTCCCATTTTACAGCTACCTATAATAAGTCCTTTTCATTCGAGGCCCACCATGGGTTGAGCTGAGTAAGATCCATGAGTGATGACTGAATCCTTATATGATTGTGAGGGCAGCAGAGGAAGCCTAGCACTTGAAGGACACTGGAAATCACTGTCAGCTCAAGGACAGAATGACAGAGGTTGAGGACATTGGAAAAGGAAGGACAGCTCTTTGCTCCAGGAATCAGGGGAAAGAACTGCCTAGAGCAGCAGTTCTTCTAGAGGCCTGTTTGAGAAACCTTGCCTTATGTCTTCAATGCTGGTTTTATTTGTGCCGATGGCCCATCATTTCGATTCTTCCATATTTTGTTTCTGAATTTTCTCACGTGCATCACCTTATTTTCCCTTCCCAAGAATTGACTGAAACAGTCAAAGTGTATGTTACCATCAACCCTCCACCCTAAGCCCAGGCCCCTTTTTACATATCAGAGAGTTGATCTTTAGCATCATTTATTTATTTCAAATGACAGAGAGGAAGAAGGAAGATCAGAACTCAGTTCTTCTGACTTAGCTGGTGCTCAGACTCCCTACAAACCCCAAGGGGAGGATTTCAATTTTTTTAAAATGCCTAGTATTTCCAAAGAAATCCCAGATGCTCTGGGATCAGGTTGGTGATTGCTCATCTCAGCTCATCCAGGCTCACCATGTCACTTCCTAGCCATCTGCAGGTCATTCTCTTGCTTTCCAGGCTCTATCTCAGACCAGAATTTGGGCCCCCATCCCTATGATCCTACACTATGAATAGCAGTCACATCAACACCACCATTCCTGGAAAGGACATGTATCACATTTCCCTTTGACTTCCTTGTCCAGTCCAGACCAGTCCTTCCTGGCTATCACTCCCATATATATATATATATATATATATATATACATACATATATATATATATACATATATATATATATATATATAAAAGCAGAAAATAATTCTTAATTCTTCATGTATTTATTCATATTCCCAAAGAAAATCATGAATATAAAAGGATAGAGGCCAGTCAAATAACGATGTGAGTAAAAGATAACAGGACAACCTATGTTTCCCACTGGTATCCTGAAATATCTGGCCATTTAGAGGAAGATCTCCAGCACATTGGGTGAGACCCCTGTAAATCATTGACAGCAAGAGATAGGGAGGAGCTATGCAAGATGAAAGGGACATGTATAAATTGTGATCTGCAGTTTTAAAAGGAGTCCCTCATTAATGCACATTTAGTATTAATAAATGCTTGTTGACTTACTTAATGAGATCACAGGTCCATATCTTTGGGTCTCAGGATCCTCACCTCCAAAAGGATGAGGTTGGGCTAGATGACCCCTAAAGTCTCTGTCTTTGATGCTATGATTCCAGAAATAGTTACTTGTTCATGTGTTTAATGTTGTTTCAAATTAAAATTTTAATTCAGACTTTTGAAATGATTCTAAGAAATTCATTTTAATACACAAATAATTTAGTGACTAGATTAATAATCAATTATTATATTAATGGTTTTTCAATAGTAATTAGATCAATGGTTCCTAAAATTATTTAATAATACCTGAGTTAATGACTATATAATTGTTATTAGATCAATAGTGAATAATGACATTAGTTATTAAATAATTATATTAATAACAATAATAAATAACCCTTTAAAGGTTCTATGGGAAGTGACTTCTTTTTCTTCTTCTTAAAAGTCCACATCCTCCCAATGATTCTTACAAATATGGCTGAGTTATTTCCATTTTCATCTTAGAGGTTAAATTAGAAAAACTTTTGGGAGCTGGTTCTTGGGAGCAAAGCTCATTTCCTTCTAGATCTCTCTCTGCAAACAAGGAAGATAGATTTTATGGTGAATTAGAAAGGAAAGGGAGACTGCATTTAATATCGATTTGAGATAGCTAAAAGATGAGGGAGTTTGTTTTATTGCTCAGTGTTTTCTACTGGGAAGCCTGATTTATTTATTTAAATTACCAGGCTATAATGAGAAAAATAACATGATTGCCTTTCCAATGTGATGTATTGCTATAGCAAAACATGAGCAAAGTATAACCACAATCATTGAAATTTAACCTTAATAATGAAAACACTGAATATTCAGGGCCTTTTGTGAAAACAATGTTTATTTCTTTTATTGATTCACTTTGTTGGGGAATTTTCTATTGGCCAGATTTTTCACTTCTGTCTCACGTGAAAGCTCTTATAAATTAGATCCTTTCAGATTGTAAAGTATTTGACAAGTTTGGGGTTTTTTTTTTTTGTTTATTTGTTTGTTTTTTTGAAGGGGAAGGCAAGGCAATTAGGGTTAAGTGACTTGCCCAAGGTCACACAGCTAGTTAGGTGTCAAGTGTCTGAGGCTGGATTTGAACTCAGGTTCTCCTGACTCCGAGGCCAGTGCTCTATGTACTGTGCCACCTAGTTGCCCTGACAAGTTTTCTTACTGGAAATATTAACATATACAAAGTATGCACATATATTTGTAAAAGTCTATGATATTAATACATTTTATGTTTGATTCTTCTCTCTCTTTCTCTCTCTCTCCCCCTGTAGCAATGTTCACAGTACCTACAGTGACTGTAAATATGCTGGCATAGTTCTCAATCACAACATATAACAGATTCTCCATACAGAAGAGAGAAACAAAACATTTATTTAGACACCAGAAAGCCAAATCCCAACACCAGAAAGTCAAATCCATCATAGTAGCAAATGAGTTAATACATTGTAGCACAGCAGGGAGCCATACCACCCCTTAGCCTTCCCACAAACCAACATTCACAAGCCTAGCTGTCTCTTTGGGTTTGTCCTCTCCTCCCTCCAGCTCTAGCTGCTATGACTCTCAGATTCTGGTGGGCTCTGCCCCATCCTTCAGCAAACTCCTCCCACTACAGGCTTCATGTGATTACATTCAGCCTATTAAGGGGCAAGGAAGATCTTCAAAACAGGGAAGGTCTTCAAATTCCTATTAACATTACACCCCCCTCCTGTTTTCCTTATTTTCTGTAGCTGTCACTATAGATTTGTAGGTGGAAAAATAGATTTCCCCTTCTGAAAGGGTATACAGTTTCACCATATAAATATAAAGAAGGTGGTAATCCAATTTATTATGCCGGGGTCATTATATCAACACTAAGATTTTCAAGCAACATGCAGAATTCATTGTTTTATAGCTTTATTTACTGATCCTCATCAAATGGGCCAAGATGGAAGATGTGTCTTTTTTTAAAACTGTGAATATGTTGTAGTTCACAAAAAGTCATTATTCAGGAATTGCTCGTATGTATACATCCAGGCCTTGTTCCTTTTCTGTTCTGGTCCCACATCACTAGCTATCTTTTAAACATTTCCACCTTGGTCCCCTGTAGTTATCTCATGCTGAATATGTTCAAAGCAGTTGTCCCCTCTGTGAAAACCACTCCCCTTCTGAATTTCCCTTCAATTTCCCTTCTTGCAGTCTTCTAGGTTTACTATCTAATTATCTACAATTGTTCATAGTGTCATTGTTTGTCACAATGACATTTCCTATGTTAGTTGATGATGGTTTTACCCTTGCTCTTTATTTAGGCTTCTTTGTTAATTTTGTTTTTTTGTCTTTTTGGAGGGGAGAAGGCAGGGCAAATGGGGTTAAGTGACTTGCTCAAGGTCACACAGCTAGTAAGCGTTAAGTGTCTGAGGCTGGATTTGAACTCAGGTCCTCCTGACTCTGGGGCTGGTGCTCTATTCACTGTGCCAACTAGCTGCCCCTATTTAGGCTTCTTTGACTGAATCTAATTTTCAAGTGTTTAATTTTTCTCTCTTTTTTTTATTAAGATTCTCACTGGGCAAACACCTGATGCACATACCACATGTATACCAGGTAGTGTGATATCATGGAAAAGATGCTGAACATTGAACCAGGACACACGTGGGATCACGTCTCACCACTTGTACAACCCATAAGCTCATTACCTCTTGCAACTTGGATTCTTCTCCCTGCACTATAATTATTTCAATTAATCAATTAATTTTTAGTTTTCAGCATTCACTTTCATAAGATTTTGAGTTCCAAATTATCCCCCTCCTCTTCCCTTCCCTAAGATGGCATACATTCTGACATAAGCTATACATGTGCAATCCTATTAAACATATTTCCACATTAGTCATGTTGCCCTGCATTGTAACCAAAACCTCTTTGGCGGATCACTAAAGGTCAAACAGATCTAATATCATGTTCTCAGCATGATCCTCTTTGATTTCTCAATAGCATTTAACAGTGGTGAGGCTCACTGCATTGTGATGTTCTCCTTTTTTGGCTTGCATAATCACAGTTCTTTGCCTGCACCTTCTCTGTCTATACATTGGATTACTTTCTTTCCAAATATAGGCATTTACTAAGGTTAATTCTATGAGCATCTACACTCTTTTTTTTTCTGGAAGACATCATCTCCTTGCTGAGCTTCAAATCTCCTCTCTGTCCTTAGGCTGCCAACTTATGTATCTTGACTCCTGACCGTTGTATTGAACTCCAGGCTTTCATTTCCAACTACTTGCTGGATATTACCACATAGCCAGCCATCCCACCCTCAGTTCCAATTCAATATTAATGAAAATGAACTCAATATCTCTCTTACAAAATCAACTGTATTCTTAATTGTGAGTGACAAATTATTTCTATATTCCTTAGACATGAACCGGGTGTCTGGACTAAGATTTAACTGATTGACAGTTTCATCTACAGTGGGAGACTATGATCCTATCAACCTAGTTACAGAAAAGAAGGGTCAATAGGAAAAGCCTGCGTCCTACCAGATGGGCCTCCCTAATGCCAGACAACTGTCTCAAAACACTGACCCTTTACATATTTTAGCTTCTGATATTTGGGCCCAGTAGAACACAGCTATCCTTTCTTCTATGGGACAACCCTGCAAATCCTGGAAATTACAGGTTGTTCTCAGAAAAACACCCCCAGTTCCATGCACATAATCTTCTCACCAGTCTGGTTGCTTTTCTCCAAAAGCTTTTGAATTTTTCAATGGCCTCCTTAAAATGTAATACCAAGAACTTCAAATAATACTCCAGAAGTGAACTGACCAGAACAGAGTTTGAAGCAGGGGTATTGCCTACCTCATTCTAGACTCTCAGTTTCTATTACTGTAGTCAAGGATGATGTTAACTTTCTATATTAGCAATATCACATCACTGATACCATAAGCTTGCAGTCTACTAAAACTCCTAAGTATTGTTTAAAAATAATTTTCATTGCTGCCCTTTGGTTTTTGCATAGATATAGATTGTTGTCGCCCAGTTTTTTTAGTCAGGTCTGACTCTGTGACCCCATTTGGGGTTTTCTTGGCAAAGATACTAGAATGGTTTGCTATTTCCTTCTCCAGCTCATTTTATAGATGAGGAAACTGAGGCAAACAAGGTTAAGACTCAGATTTGGGGCCAGATTTGAACTCAGAAAAATCAGTCTTCCTAACTCCAGGCTCCATTGTCTATCTACTGGGACACTAGCTGCCCAGATGGATAGATAGAGCAATTATTAAGTACTTATTATGTGGGAGTCACTATACTAGATACTGAGGATACAATCACAAGTAAACAAGACAGTTTTACACTCAAGGGGCTCACACTGGAATGGGGGAGAACAATATATAAAAGGAGCTACAGAAGGTGGGGCAAGGGCCAGGAAGCTAGTGAATAGGTGGGAAAGTCTAAAAAGAGAGTTAAAACAGGAGTGAAGTGCACATGAAATGATGGTCTCGACTGGTCAGTTGGGAGAATGAACCTCAAAATGGATGTTTTTCCAGGGTGACAAATACAACGGTCATTTCAATCCCATTCTGAGATTGATAAAGGTAACAATTAAACAAAATTATCTAATATGGTGACCATATCAGACAATGTCCAGAGCATTTTCCTACTAGAAGTTCACCTCTCTTCTATGAGGGAGAAGGAATGTTTCATTTTCTGTTCTCTATAACCTTCATCCTCACCCCCCATTTATTCAGGGTTTGAATCCTTTAGGTAATCCTTTCATTCAAGTTAATAAAGCATTGGTTTAGTCATGAAGCTTGGTTTGCTCTGTACTAATTTTTACAGATTTCCCCATTTTTCTCTAATTTCCTGATATTAATTATTTCTTTTTTGCATAATAATATGCCATTGCTCTAAGGTAATATAGTTTTTCAGTCCATCACTAACCAATGGTTCCAACTTTGTTACCAGCCTTTTGCTGCCACAAAGAGTACTTCAATGAATAGTTTTGATATATAGAATATCCCCAAAGTCTTAAGGGCTTAAGCTTTAGCAACTTAAAACCACACTAAGACTTTCGGGACACTCTATATATTGGGAGATATTTTCCATCTTTGACTTCCTTGGACTATATGCCCATTAGTGGAATATGTGGGTCAAAGGACAGTTTAGTCATTTGTTCTGCAGAATTCCAAATTGATATCCAGAATATTTGGGCCACTTCACAGCTCCACCAATAAGTGGAGTGTGTCTGCCTTCTTATAGACCTTTTTACATTGGCTCTTCCCATCTTTTACATCTTTGCCAGTGGGTATGATGTGAGGATGTAGGACTCCAGAGTTGTTTTAGTCTTCTTTTCTTGATTTCTAGTTGTAAATGGTTTGGGACATTTTATGTGATAATTTATAGTCTATGATTGTTCTTTGGGAACTCTATTCATTTTCTTTGACCACTTATCTAATTGAAAATAGCCCTTAGTGTTTATGTATTCTCAATAAATCTCTCTGTGTTTGGGACATCACAAGTGCCATTCTCTGTTGTCCTCAAACATTCTTACACAAACTGATTTACAACCATGCGTTTCACATCCTATACCAATACACATGAATTTTTTTTAGTTCAAGTATGAAACTTTACACATATCCAAGTGAAGTTATAGTTTCAATTGGCCTATAATAATCTGTCACAATCTCTTTTCAATCCTGATCCCATTATGTAATGATTAGCTTACTCTCCTACATTTATATTAGCAACAAATTGGTGATTTGTACAGCATTTATGCTTTCATTTAAATCCCTGGTTTATTATTTGGAACAGAACAAGGTCAAGATTGGATGTCTATCAGTCAAAAAGAAAGTACCTTCCAGGTTCATATTAATCCTGCTTCTTTGGGTCTAGTCCTCTAATTAGATGGAAACTTACCTAAATACATGATCATTGCCTGATGTCTTTTCATCTTGTATGCAAAGGTAACCTGAGAGACTTTAAATCCAAGTGTAATGTATTCACTTGATATATAATTCTTGTGGATTAGTGGAAAAGAAAATAAATTTCTTCAGTATTGTTCTCAAAGGTCAGAATTGAGAGCATTGAATGACAGTTACAAGGAATCAGAGCTCATTGTAAAGAACTTAATATGAACTAAGGATTTCTAATAATGGGGTAAACTGTCTAACAGTTTTTTTTTTTTGTGGGTTTCAAACACAGTCTGGTTGGCCACATGTTCAGAAATATTATGTTCTTGAGTTGGTTGGGATGTTGTGCTAAATGACCTCTAGGGTTCAATCCAGTGCTAAGATTCTCTGCTTCTTGAAAACTCATCTACCTATGCTTTCTAATGTTTTTCATGGGAATAGGGGTTGTATTTTGTCAAAGGTTTTTTTCCTGTGTCTATTGAAATAATCATATGGTTTCTGTTGGTTTTGTTATTGATACAATCAATTATTATTTTAGCTTTCTTAATATTGAACTACCCCTGAATTTCTGGTATAAATCCCACCTTGTCGTAGTGTATGATTCTCGTGATATATTGTGGTAATCTTTTTGCTAGTATTTTATTTAAATTTTTTGCATCAACGTTCATTAGGGAAAGTGGTCTATAATTTTCTTTTTCTGTTTTGAATCTTCCTTGTTTAGGTATCAGCACCATATTCATGTCATAAAAGGAATTTGGAAGCACTCTTTCTTCGCTGATTTTTCCAAATAGTTTATATGACACTGAGATTAATTATTCTTTAAATGTTTGGTAGAATTTGCTTTTGAATTCATCTGGGCCAGGGGATTTTTTCTTAGGAAGTTCCTTGATGGCTTAATTTTGGTTAAATTGTTAAATGGTTAAATTTATTTTTCTAAGATTGGGTTGTTGAAGTATTTTGTTTTTCTGTTAATCTTGGTAATTCATATTTTTGTAGGTATTCATCTATTTCATTTAGACCATCAAATTTATTGGCATATGGTTGGGCAAAATATCTCCTCACAATTATCTTAATTTCCTCTTCACTGGTGGTGAATTCACCCCTTTCATTTTTGATACTAGTAATTTGGTTTTCTTCTTTCCTTTTTTAAACCAAATTAACCAAAGGTTTCTCTTTATTGCTTTTTTATATATAAAACCAGCTCCTAGTTTTATATATTAGCTTAATAGTTTTCTTACTTTTAATTTTATTAATCTCTCCTTTGATTTTCAGAATTTCCAATTTGGTGTTTAAGTGGGAATTAAAAATTTGTTCTTTTTCTAGTTTTTTCTTTAGTTGCATGCTAATGGATTGATCTGGTTTTTCACTATTTTATTGATGTAAACAATTAGACATAAATTTTCCCCTAAGTACCACTCTAGCTACATCCCATAAATTTTGGTAAGTTCTCTTATTGCTGTCATTTTCTTTAATGAAATTATTAATCGTTTCTATGATTTGTTTTTTGAGCCACTTATTTTTAAAGATTAGATTATTTAATTTCTTATTAATTTCTAATCTCTCTTTCCATTGTCCATTATTGAACATAATTTTTATTGCTTTAGGATCTGAGAAGGACGCATTTACTATTTCTGCTTTTCTGCATTTGGTTGTGAGGTCTTTATGTTCTCATATGTGGTCAGTTTTTGTTTAGGTGCTATATATTGCTGAGAAAAAAGTATATTCCTTTCTATTCCCATTCAGTTTTCTCCAGAGATCTATCATATCTAACTTTTCCAGAATTTTATTCGTTTTAATGTCTTTCTTGCTTATTTTTTGGTTAGATTTATTTAGTTTTGAGAGGGAAAATTTGAAATCCTCCACTAGTATCGTTTTCTTATCTATTTCCTCCTATAACTCATTCAACCTCTTCAAAGTTTAGATGCAATACCATTTGGTGCATATATATTTAGTATTGTCAAGATATTTGGAGACACCCTGTTTCCCAGAGCTAAGTTCCAGCAAGCAGACTGTGCCCTGAGCTTGGCATAACAACAATCCTTTATGCTGTGGATGATCTCACCCTCTGGGAAAGTGTATTGCTTTGACCAGCATCAGCTATTAACTCCCCCTATTTCTCAGGGACCTAAGAACAAATGTGCTGCAGCCCATCACGATTTCTTGACATGTTGACAAATCCTGAATTCCTGTGCTTGTGTAACAGAACCAGATATTGCACTCTTGTTCCCACACTAACTCTTTTTCTGTTCCCCCACTGAATTATCACAAGGCTCAACAGCCCTTAAGACTTAACAAAATGAACTCAAGAACTGTTCCCACAGGCCCCAGGAATGCCTGCGTTGTCCATTCGTGGGCCTTCCATGGGAACTGCTAAGAATGATTGTGTCATGGTCCAGCCCACTTGTGTTTTTTAATATATATATAAGACTTGCTTTTGCCCCAGCATTCTAAGCCCCCCTTCTTAGGAGGAGAGACCTTCCACCTGCAAGCTTTTTCCTCACTTTGAAATTAAGCTTCTCTTTGATTCCTAACTCCCCTGTCTCTGAACGGCTTTGTTCAGCTATGGCCACCCACAAGTTAGAGGCCAGTTCCAGTTGAATCATTGATATGACTTCATTGTCTATGGTACCATTTAGTAAGATATATAGTTCCCTTCCATACCTCTTTTAATTACATTTATTTTTGCTTTTGCTTTGTCTGAGATCATGATTGCTATCCTTGCTTTCTTTATTTCAGCTGAATCATAATAAATTCTGCTCCAGCCCCTTATGTTTACCCTGTGTGTATCTCTCTGCTTCAAATGTATTTCTTGTAAGCAACATATTGTAGGATTCTGATTTTTCTGCTACCTGCTTCTTTCTTATGGGTAAGTTCATCCCATTCACACTTACCATTGGGATAACTAATTGTATATTTCCCTCCGTGCTATTTTCCCCTTGTTTATCCCCCTTTCCCTCTTACCCTTCACCCTCTCTCTCCTCACAAATGTTTTACTTCTGATCACTGCCTTCCCAAATGTACCATTCCTTTATCACCCTTTCTCCTATTATCCCCATCCTTTTTTACTTTCTTAGAGTTTTGGTATCCTACTCAGTGTGTATGTTATTCCCTCTTTGGGACAATTTTGATGAGAAAGGTTTAAGCTCTGCCTGCCACCTGAATCCTCATCTTCTCCTCCATTATAATACCTCCTTCATGCCACTTTTATGTGAGCTATTTTACCCCATTCCATCTTCCCCCTCCTTCTTCTTCCTGCGCAATTTTTTTTTTTTTGCTTTTTGGAGGGCAATTGGGGTTAAGTGACTTGCCCAAGGTCACATGGATAGTTTTGTGTTAAGTGTCTGACACTGGATTTGAACTCGGGTCCTCCTGACTCCAGGACCAGTTCAATCTTCACTACGCCACCTAGCCGCCCTCCTGTGCAATTTTTCTATCCCCCTTTTATTTTATTTTTGGGGGTAACATCCTATCAAAATCACTTTATATCCTATCTATATATACTCCTAATTGCTCTGATAGCAATAAAGTTCTTAAGAGTTTCAAACATTATCTTGCCATATAGAAATACAAACAGCTGAATCTTGCTGAGTTTCTTATGTTTTCTCTTGTTTGTTTTTCTCTTTTTTAGGTTTCTCTTGAGTCTTTTATTTGGAAGTCAAATTTTTTATTCAGCTCTGGTCTTTTAATTAGGAATGCTTAAACATTCTCTATTTCACTAAATATTCATTTCCCCCCCTGAAAGATTATATTAACTTTTACTGGGTAGGTGATTCTTGGTTGTAATCCTAATTCCTTTGCCTTCTGGTATATTATATTCCAAGCCCTCTGTTTTTGTTTTTTTGTTTGTTTTGTTTTTTACTTTTTGGAGGGCAATTGGAGTTGAGTAACTTGCCCAAGATCACACAGCTAGGTTTTTGTTTGTGTGTGCGTGTGTGTTAAGTGTCTGAGGCCGGATCCGAACTCAGGTCCTTCTGACTCCAGGGCCAACACTCTACTCACTGCGCCACCTAGCCGCCCCGAAGCCCTCTGTTCTTTAATGAGAAAGTTGCCAAGTTCACTGTAATCCTGACTGGAGCTCCATGATATCTGAAATGTTTCTTCTTGGCTGCTTTGATTTTTTGGTCATTTTTTCATGTAATATTTGATATATTTCCACTCTGCAATTTCCATTCTTATTTGTTCTTTATTTATTTTATTCAGATAATTCAATTTTATGTAGTTACAATCTATTTTAAAATATCTATAGCTTAGATTATAAATTCTCCTAGCCATAGTTCTAAAAAAATACCTGAGTATGTTTTCTTCCATTTATGTTTTTATCTAATTATTTCCAATGTGCGAAAATTCCACCAACCATTCCTACCCACCTCAAATTGAGTGAGAAAAGAATACAAAACCCCTGTTTACATGAATATTCAAGAACAATATTCCTGCACTGACCATGTATAAAAAATACATATACACGGATACATGTGTGTGCCTAATTCTGCCTTCTGAGTCCTTCATCTACCCAGAGATCAATAGTATATTTTATTATTTGTCCCTGGAGTAGAGGTTGGTCATTACATCTATCAGAGTACCTAAGTCCAAGTTATATTTCTTTAGGACACTTTGGTTATTATGTAGATTGTTTTGTTCGTTCTGCTCACTGCATGTTGCATCAGTTCATAAAAATTCTCACAAGTTTTTCTGAAACTATCTTTTTCATATTTTTTTTTCTTTTGGAGGGGGGAAGGCAAGGCAATTGGGGTTAAGTGACTTGCCCAAAGTCACCCAGCTAGTAACTGTGTCAAGTGTCTGAGGTCAGCTTTGAACTCAGGTCCTCCTGACTCCAGGGTCAGTGCTCTATTCACTGCGTCATTTAACTGCCCCCATATTTTCTTACACAAAGTTATATTTCATAAAATTCCTATACTGTACTTGTTCAGCATCCTCTGAGTTCCTGACTGGTCATCACTGTGAAAAAAAACAGGAATTTTTTACATCCTTTTCTTGTTGCTGTTGAGTTGTCTCAGTACTGTCTGACTCTCCATGACCTCTTTTAGGGTTTTCTTGGCAAAATACTGGAGTGGTTTGCCATTTCCTTCTCCAGCTCATTTTACAGATCAGGAAACTGAGGCAAACAGTTAAGAGCTATTTGCCCAGAATCACACAACTAGTGTCTGAGGCTGGATTTGAACTCAGGTTTCCCCTCACTCCAGGCTCCACTGTATCTACTGTGCCACCAATGTAATTTTGCAAATCTTACCGTTTTTTGTTTGTTTGTTTTTGTTGTTGTTGTTTGCTTTTTGGAGGGAAATTGGGGTTAAGTAACTTGCCCAAGGTCACACAGCTAGGTTTTTGTTTGTTTGTTTGTTTGTGTGCGTTAAGTGTCTGAGGCCGGATCCAAACTCAGGTCCTTCTGACTCCAGGGTCGACGCTCTACTCACTGCACCACCTAGCTGCCCCCATAGTAGAAGTTCTATTCTGCCTTTACTAGGCTCCATTTGGCATCAAGGCTGGGTCTGTTGAGCTAAGTTAACTGAAGGATGTAACTTTAATATAGACTGATCCAGGTGCAATTTTATAATTTTCAAAATCAGTGTACAGATGAATTGCCATAAAAATCACTTCTATAATAGAAATAATCTTGTAATTCCTCCTTCCCCCCCATCAAAAGAAAATTTCACTGTGAGAGGTCTCAGTTATTCAGCAATCCACTTCATTACTTTGGAATTGTAGACCTTTCTTTCAGCAACTTGTTTCCCAAGGCTGTTAAATTTTAAGGCCCTGCTCGAAGAGAAGGTCCCAAGGCATCTGGGAAGTCCCCAATGAACTTTACAGATAAAGAGAATTGTACTATGTCTTTTGTACTGTTTCCAAACAGTAAGTTATTATTACTCATTTCAAAGAAAAATATACCCAATTAAGTGCTTAATGGTTTTCCCACATAGTACCCACATTCTCTAACAACTTAATTCATAATTCACAGCATTCAGACCAAAAGAAGAGTTAATCTTCTAAGTACACAATTTGATTATCCGATATGTATCATATCTTAACATTATGTCTTAACTACTCAGAAATGACTGGATAAAAATGCTTTTTACCATTTGTACCTTTTGCACAACTTCTTCCTTGTAATTTCAAGTTAGTGTCTGTCTAGTTCTGAATTTATTGCATCATGTGGTAAAAATGAATTCTAAGACTATGTACTTCAGAACTAGAATTTTATCTGTAAAAAGCCTTAAATCAATAATGTAATGGCCAACTCCATCCATCACCAGTATTGTTCAAAATACTTTTGGTTTTCTGTCCATGGGAATAAATTACTGAGATTTGTTAGCTGGCTGGGGTCAGATGCACTACAAACCAACTTAATTTTTTAATAAACCGCTTAGTTGGAGCTATTTTATACAGATGAGGCTTCAACCTTGCAGCAGAATAGATAATGAAATTTAATAAACTTTTTAAAAACCCTGAAAAAAAGGAAAAGGACCTACATGTACAAAAATATTTATAGCAGCTCTTTTCTGGGGGCACAGAATTAGAAATTGAAGGGATGCTCATCAACTGGAGAATGGCTGAGCAAGTTAAGGTATGTGATTATGGTGGAATACTATTATACTATAGGAAATGATGAGCAGGATGCTCTCAGAGAAACCTGGAAAGACTTATATGAGCTGATGCAAAGTGAAATGCTCTGTGTATAAAGCAATAGCAATATTGCAGCATGATCAGCTGTAAACGACTTAGCGATTCTCAGCAACACCACAATCTAACCCAATTCTGAAGGACTTATGATGAAAATTGCTGTCCATTCCCAGAGAAAAAACTGATGGTGTCTGAACAGAGATTAAAGCATACTTTTTTACTTTATTTTTCTTGGGGATTTTTTGTCTGTATTTTCTTTCACAACATGACTATTATGGAAGTGTGTTACATGACAAAACACGCATAACCCATACTGAATTACTTGCCTCCTCAATGAGAGAATTCGGAACTTTAGCAAGTGTTTTCACATATATCTGGGGGAAAATAAATTATTAAATAAGAAAAAAAACACCCCATTGACTGACCCATATCCCTAAGCTTGTTCTGCCATTTGACTGGAGAGCAGGAGGGTAAACTTATCCCAATGCCTTCTTTTGCAGAGGGCAGGAACTGGATTTTGGCTCACTCTATACTGCATCTACCACTATGCACAGAACAAGACACCTCCACACCATAGATGCCCTGGTTTTCTTCTCTCTCTCCCATTCTATCTTGCATCCTTTTGTGCTTTTTCCTCACCTCCATTAAATTATAAGCTCAAGGGCAAAGAGTATCTTTTTTTATTAATTATATCCCTGGCACTTGGCACAAAGCCTGGCACATGGTAGGTGCTTAAAAATACTTATAAGATGGTGTTATGGGGGGGTGGAGTCAATATGGAGGAGTAGATACAAGACTTCTGCATGGCTCCAGCTTCCATCTTCCCCAATCCATGTAAAAGGGGACTCTGAACAAACTTTGGAGCTACAGAACCCGCAAAACGACACAGAGAAGCTAACCTCCCACTGAGGACAGCCCGGCAGCCAGGCAGGGAGCGGCCAGTGCAGTGCTCTGGAAGCTGACCCCATCCCAGCTTGAGCTGAGGTTTTAGCCCCAGGGCAGCCTGACCAGCAGCTGGCTAGAGGGACTTCAGAACACCAGCAACTGCGGCCGTTTCCAGAATTATCAACACAAAGATACCAAGGACAAAGTGAGAGGTCAGTGCAGTCTGGACTTTGGGACCAGTAGTGGAGAGAATTTCGGCAAACTGAGGCACCTCAGTGTAGCCAGAACGCCATGTTGCAGCTTCAGCTCCTGATGTGTAGACTGTAGGAGAACCCAGCAACCAGACTGAGGGGTAATGGCTCTTGCTTTAACCTTCTTGGATCTGGATTGTGGTCTGGGGTAGAGGTCCTGGGGTGTGTGACCAGCTTGCCAGAGAGTGTGGAGGCTTCAGAGAGGGCACCCAACTAATACCTCCAGTAGCTGAGAAAACCCCAGAGTTTGGGACAGAAGCTTCCCTGTCTGGTGGCAGAGACCTCCTGTGGCAAAAAGCCCAAAAGCCAAGTAATTGAGTGGCAACATGCCCAGGCAAAGGAAGCAAAACAAACAGAAAAATCCAACAGTAGACTCCTATTTTGGGGACAAAAAGGATCAAAGCATGGAACAGGTGGAAGACAGTGAAGTCAGAACTCCTGAACCAAAAGCCTCGAAAGAAAATATGAACTTGTTACAGGCCATAGAGGACCTTAAGAAGCAGATAAGGAAAATGGAGGAAAAAAATGGGAAGAGAAATGAAAATGAGGCAAGAAAATTGTGAAAAGAGAGTCAACAGCATGACTGAGGAAAATAACACCTTAAAAAACAGACTAGGGGGGCGGAGCCAAGATGGCGGAGTAGAAACAGCTCGTCCAAGCCTCTCTGCCCCCAGATTCCCCACAAACTATTTAAAAAAGGAATCTGAACAACTTCTGGAGCCCCAGCACCCACAGAACGACACAGAGAAGCTAACCTCCCGCTGAGGACAGCCCAGCAGCCCTGCAGGAAGGACCAGCGCAGCGGTCTGGGAGCCGGCAGCGTGCAGTGCTCTGAGCCTAGCGAGCCGAGCCGAGCCCAGGTCCGCGTGAGCCGAGGTTTTAGCCCCAGGGCGGCAGGGCCAGCAGCCGGCTGGAGGAACCCCAGAACACCAGGAGCTGTGGCGACTCCACAATTATCAACATAGACTTGCCTGGGACAAAGTAAGAGGTTAGTGTCCTATGGACTTTGGGACCTGTATTTGGGGAATGCGTCGGCTCCCTCCCCTGGGGGCTAGAAGCCGCTGAGGAGACACGCCATTTTGTAGTTTTCAGAGGCAGCTCGGGCTCCCAGCCTACAAATCGTGGGGAGATCCAGCGATCAGTCTTGGGGGGTAATCGCTCTTGCTTTAACCTCCCTGGATCTGGATTGTGATCTAGGGTGGTAGCTGTGGGTGGGTTTACAGCTTGCCAGAAACGGAAGTTGCCCCCCCACACGTTCGGGAGGAAAATTCCTCTAGCTGGCCTTAAAGCCATAGTGTGGCAACAAGCCCAAAAGTCAAGTAATTAAGTGGCAACATGCCAAGGCAAAGGAAACAGAAAAAATGCAACCCTAGACTCCTATTTTGGGGGCATAGAGCGGGAAAAGGACTGTGAGGTCAGAAGTCCTGCTCAAAAAGCCCCAGGGGAAAACATGAGTGGGTTGCAGGCCATAGAGGACCTTAAGAAGGACTTTAAAAATCAAATAAGAGAAGTGGAGGAAAAATTGGAAAGAGAAATGAGAAGGATGCAGGAAAAGTATGAAATGAGGGTCAACAGCCTGACCGAGGAAAACAACACCTTGAAAAATAGACTAACTCAAATGGCAAAGGAGGCCCAAAAGGGCAATGAGGAGAAGAATGCCTTAAAAAGTCGAATTTGCCAGATGGAAAAAGAATCTCAAAAGTTCATTGAGGAGATTCATTCCTTCACAGTTAGACTGGAGCAAATGGAAGCTAGTGACTTTATGAGAAATCAAGGTACTGTTAAGCAGATCCAAACAAACGAAAGATTAGAAGGCAATGTGAAATATCTCATGGGAAAAACCACTGACCTGGAGAATAGATCCAGGAGAGACAATTTAATAATTATTGGACTACCTGAAAGCCATGATCAAGGAAGAACCTGAAATCACCCTTCAAGAAATTCTCAAGGAAAACTGCTGATGTTTTAGATCCAGAGGGAAAATAGAGGTTGAAAGAATCTACTGATCACCTCCTGAAAAAGATCCCAAAAAGAAAACTCCCAGGAATATTATAGCCAGGTTCCAGAATCCCCAGATCAAGGAGGAAATACTACAAGCAGCCAGGAAGAAACAATTTCAATATTGTGGAAACACAATCAGAATAGCCCAGGACCTGGAGGCTTCTACACTGAGGGATTGAAGGGCATGGAATGTGATATCCAGAGGGCAAAAGAACTGGGAATGAACCCAAGGGTCACCTGCCCAGAAAAACTGAGTATTTTGTTTCAGGGAAAATATGGTCATTCAGTGGAATGGGGGAATTTTCAAGCATTGTGAGGGAGAAACCAGAGTTGAATGGAGAATTTGACATCCGACAAGTGTAATGGAATCAGGATTTAAATCTTCCCTGCCCCTGACTTGTGCACCTGGAGCTTGTGGTGGGAGGCTTGTTTTTTAGGAAAGCCCACACCTTGATACTTTGTGATTGGGCAGTGGGTCAAGGAGGTTGTTACATTCTCTGAGCAAGGAGAAGGCTATATAAGCCCTGAGGAGGGGCTTTGCTTTGGGGCTCACTTTGAGAAGTGTTGTGTGATTTGACCAGATGAGACTCTGGGAAGCTGTTGTTGAGAGCCCCCCGGCTTTGAAAACCCAGATGTTGATGCTTCCCTCTCTGGTAACTGTGATTTGGTATTGATGTATGTAATGTTGGGACAGTTTGGAAGCCTGTCTGTATCTATGAAGTTCTGTAACTCTGAAGTTTAGGGTGCTGACCTTTTTCCCCTGAACTAGGTAATGTGTGTTTGTTTGATTAAAGTAAGCTTGTTAACCCATTTTGAGTTGCTTTCCTTTGAAAAGCAGATCTAAGAACCTGTGTTGGCAGCTACCCTGGGGATATTGGGGTGCTTGCCGCTACAGGGAGTAAGAGATGCCTGAGAAGGTGGGGAAAAGAAATGGAAGGAATTATGCAAAGTTGATGTTTTTACATTATGTGGAAAAGTAATGTCTGTGACTGATGATATCTTTCTCACTATGAAAATAATGGAAGAAGGGGGTGTGGTCGTATGAATACATATGTGAATGTGTGTGTATATGGTTACAGTTATATATGGATAGAGGGCATAGGTTGATTTTGTTGGGAAGGGAGAGTACTCAAGGGATGAAATTATGAGGTGAGAGAGGAAAGTGGCAAGAGGAGATGGGGAGAGACATGGTAGGGTAAACTATCTCATGTAGGGGAATTGGTTGCAAAGGAGGGGGAGAATAAGGAAGGCTAAAAAGCAAAACCACATTCACATTGAATTTGGTTCAGGGAGAAAATGACATACATACTAAATGGGATATCTCAACCTGCAGCAGGATGGGGGAAGGGGGATGAGAGGAGGGATGATGGATGGGAGGGCATCCTTGGGGTGAGGGGAGGTTGGATGTACCCACTATAGAAGAGGGACAGGATCATGTAGGGAATGGACCAGGTTGGGGGTGGGATGAGTGGGAGGGAATTATAAGCAGCCTTGTACAATATATCTACTATGATAATGTTTTGCATAGCTAGACATGTACAACATATACTGAATTACTTATCTCCCAAGAGGGAATGGGTGACAAGGGAGGAAGGAAATGGATCTGAAATTCGAGGTCGTAACATTAAATGTTTCAAATATATATAAATACTATTATTAATACTCTTTTGCTTATAATTGGGAGATAAGATGTGCAGGCATTGGGACACAAAGATTCACCTTCCTCTAATGGAAAAGTCGAAGGGGGTATGGGAGAAGGTATGGGAGAGAGCAGATTGGAGGAAGCGATATCTTGTGGGACTGCTATTCTGGGAGGTTGGGTAGGGGAATAATGGGGGGAAAATGATTGTAACTCAAAATCTGGCGGAAATGAATGACGTAAAACAGAAGTTAATAAAACATTTGTTTAAAAAAAAAAACAGACTAACTCCAATGGCAAAAGAGGCTCAAAAAGCCAATGAGGAGAAGAATGCCCTAAAAAGCCAAATTTGCCAGATGGAAAAAGAATCTCAAAAGCTCACTGAGGAGAATCATTCCTTTGGAATTAGATTGGAGCAAATGGAGGCTAGTGACTTTATGAGAAATCAAGATGCTGTTAAACAGATCCAAACAAATAAAAGAATAGAGGGCAATGTGAAATATCTCTTCGGGAAAACCACTGACCTGGAAAATAGATCCAGGAGAGATAATTTTAAAATGATTGGACTACCCGAAAGCCATGATCAAAAAATTATCCCTCCAAGAAATTCTCAAGGAAAACTGCCCTGACATTTTAGAACCAGAGGGCAAAATAGAGGTTGAAAGAATCCACCAATCACCTCCTGAAAAAGATCCCAAAAAGAAAACTCCTAGGAATATCATAGCCAGGTTCTGAAATTCCCAGAACAAGGAGAGAATATTGCAAGCAGCCGGGAAGAAACAATTTGTATATTATGGAAACACAATCAGAATAGCACAGGACCTGGCAGCTTCTACACTGAAAGATCGAAGAGCATGGAATATGATATTCCAGAGGGCAAAAGAGCTGGGACTGAAGCCAAGGGTCACCTACCCAGCAAAACTGAGTATTTTGTTTCAGGGTAAAATATGGTCATTCAGTGGAATAGAGGACTTTCAAGCATTCTTGAGGAAAAAAACAGAGTTGAATAGAAAATTTGACATTCAGACGCAAGAAGCAAGAGATGCTTGAGAAGGTAATCAAGGAAAATAAATCAAAAGGAACTTAGCAAAGTTGAACTATTTACATTCCTACATGGAAAAACAATAACTGTGTCTGATGAAACCTTTCTCAATATGAAATTAATTGAAGAGGGGTATATGGGCATATGTTTACAGGTATACATGGATAGAGGGCACAGGTTGAATTTGATGGGAATGGATGATTCTTAAGGGGTGAAGTTAAGAGGTGGGAGAGGAAAGTGGCAAGAGGAGATGGGGAGAGACAGGGTAGGGTAAACTATCTCATGTAGAAGAGGCAAGGGGAAGTAGTTGCAGGGGAGGGAAAGAACAGGAAGGCAAAAAGGCAAAAAGATATTCTCATTGAAGTTGGCCCAAGGAGAGAATCACATACATACTAAATGGGATATCTCACCCTGCAGGAGAGTAGGGGAAAGGGGGATGAGAGGGAGGATGATGGAGGGGAGGGCATTCTGGGGGGAGTAGAGGTCAGACTTACCCACTGTCACAGAGGGACAGGATCAAAGTAGGGAATGGACCAGGTGGGAAGTGAGATGGGTGAGAGGGAAATATAAGCAGTCTTTTACAAAATATCTACTATGGTAATGCTTTGCATAGCTATACATGTAAAACATATACTGAATTGCTTATCTTCTCAGAGAGAGTGGGTGACGAGGGAGGAAGGGAATGGATATGAAAATCAAAGTTGTAAAATTAAATGTTTCATAAGATGTGCAGGCAATGGGGCTCAGATATTGACCTTGCCCTAATGGCAAAGTCGAAGGGGGTATGGGAGAAGAAATAGGAGAGAGCAGATTGGATGAGGGGATATTTAGTTGGACTGCTATTCAGACGGTGGGGGGTAGTGAAAAATTGTAACTCAAAATCTGGTGGAAATGAATGATGTAAACCAGAAGTTAATAAAACATTTCTTTAATAAAAAGAAAACAAACTAAGAAATGACCTCAAGACAAACCAGAGGGTAGACACAAGAGCTCTTGGAAATATGAGAAACGAAGCAGTGTGTGTGTGTGTGTGTGTGTGTGTGT